>JAJOOS010003547.1:0-38576 GCA_029582725.1 Solanum chiquidenum | reverse complement strand
AAAACATTACCATAAATGTTTTTACTTTTCCTAAAAGGAAAATATAATATTCTTTCATATTTGGTTTATTCTCTCCTTTTAGGACTCCTTTTCTAGTATGAAAGGTTTTAGGACTCTATAAATATAGGTTTGTTTCTTCTAACACAAAAAACAATAGAATCCACAATGTAGTCGTTTAAGAGTTTTGTTTATGGGGAGATTTATTCTCTCAACAGTTTTAGTATTTTCTTTTATATTAGTTTTTCATTTAATAATATTATGTTTTTAGTTAAGTTTTTGTCATCTAATTTATTATCATATGATTTGCAAATTATAAGCTTCCGCATGACGCCATATTCACCTTCAGAACCCAACAAGTGGTATCAGAGCACATGGTTCAAAGATCCGGTGTTCCTATGGTTCAACGAGGTTGAAGACATGCTCAAGATGATTTCAAATCAATTTGTAATCAATTTGATGATAATGAAGATTTTTTGTCAAACTACATGTGGAGAAGAAGTTTCAACCATATTTTCAACATTCCTGTTGCTGCAATTTTTAAAAATAAAAACAAAATATTTTAAAACCATTTTTAACCCATATATTTTAAACTTTATTTTTAACCATGGCAAGCAACAGTGATGAAGATTTTGTGAAGAACAAGATTATCATGCAATGAAGCAGACAGATCAAGTTTTGTCAAGAAAATTCAGCCAAAAGGGGAGATTTGTTAGGGTTTTGCCCTGATTTTCTTACCATAATTTAAGATTTATTTTTCCTTAAAGAAAAGACAAAACATTACCATAAATATTTTTACTTTTCCTAAAAGGAAAATATAATATTTTTTCATATTTGGTTTATTCTCTCCTTTTAGGACTCCTTTTCTAGTAGGAAAAGTTTTAGGACTCTATAAATATAGGTTTGTTTCTTCTAACACAAAAAACAATAGAATCCACAATGTAGTCGTTTAAGAGTTTTGTTTATGGGGAGATTTATTCTCTCAACAGTTTTAGTATTTTCTTTTATATTAGTTTTTCATATAATAATATTATGTTTTTAGTTAAGTTTTTGTCATCTAATTTATTATCATATGATTTGCAAATTATAAGCTTCTGCATGACGCCATATTCACCTTCAGAACCCAACAATTCTCTCATCTATGATCTAGTAAGATGTGATATATCATGTCCTATCTAATTAACTCTTCCCAATATAAGCGAACGCGCAATTTTATTGATTAAATGAGGCATGTCTAATTAAAACAAATTAGTAAGAGTTTGTGTTGGATAAATCAATGATTAAGGATATGACATATATATCTTGATGTCTTCCTAATAGACACATAATCTCCACATGTTTTATAAAATTTAATAACAAAACTATAGTATAAAACTAATCTCAACAAGCACTTGAAGAGACAACAGTACATGCAAGAATAAAAAACAACCAGCACATCATCATAATCAATAACAATGAATATATATATATATATATATATATATAAATAAAATGAATAAATAGGAATATTGTTAGACACATCATATGCCTAGTATCTCTGAAATCACAATGAAAGATTTGTGGTCAAACAGCCCATAGATTTCTATTAACTTCACAGCTTTTAATAATTTTTGTTTTTTCTCATCAGATATTATGTATCCATTTTAAAGCTCCATTACTCCGTGAAAATTCTATTTTGAGGGTAAAATGTGCTACTTATAAAAATCAGTTTCATTTTCAAAGTTCGAATTCATTACCCCTAATTACGAATAAAAATGAAGAATATACTTACTATTGTATGATAAACCTCTAACGAATAACTTCAATTATGTTGTTTCTTATCTAGTGTTCAGTGTTTGTATTGAGATTCAACTAATTCAAATTCATACAGTAAAGTTTCACTTAGAAGGTAAACACAATCCCTATCAAAGACGACTACATTATCATAACTCAAACCCAAGATCTCTCGATTAACAATGAAGAATACGTACCACTATACAATAGCCTTCAACGATTAACTTATCTCTTTTTTTTGCTCGATATCTACTACCTATTTAGAAACCCAACTAATTCAAATTTCTATCATAAATCTCATTTTCAAGGTAAAATACATTTTATTCAAAAACTACTTCATTCTCAAAACTCGAATCCGACTCGATCAATACCAAAAAAGAAAAAAATATTCCACAGGGATATGCTCCATTAAATCCCCCCAAGAGACAGCCAAAACAAGAAAAAATTACAGTGGCATTTCGTAAAAGTGAATATATTTAAAAAAGAATAAAAATATCAGATAATTACAAATTATATTACTTCGGTTCTTACGGCGCACTTTAGCATCTTCTCCTTTTTATTATTAGCCTACTCATAAATCTCAAGTGTAAAGTAGCACAAACTCTACATTTCTCCCTTTTTCTGTTACGGGTCCTTCCTATTTTGCGCTAGTGGTGCGTACGTTATAAACCTTCACCCTCACAGCTCAGTTCTCTTTCTCTCTCAAAGAATCAAATGTTTCTTCAGATTTTTCAGCTTACTTCTCATTTTCCAAACAAAGGGTGAGTTTTAATTTTCTTTTCTTGGGGTTTTTTGGTGTTCTTTTAGCTGCATTTTTGTTGTAAAGATTTGTTTTTTTCTTCTACTTTTGTTCATATTCTGTTTGATGGTGAAGATGCCAAAAAAATTACTAAAAATGGGATATTTTTTTGTTTTTGGGGGTGGGGGTAGAGTTAATCTTCACCTTGTGGCAAATAATTTATTTATTTGAAGCATTTTTGTTGTAAAGATTTGATTTTTATTTTGTTTTTTTGTGATGTTCATATTATGTTTGATTGTGAAGATGAATTTAGTGAAGAAAAAGGGTAAAAAAATGGAATCTTTATTTGTTTGGGTTACTGTTAATCTTCAGTTTGTGGCAAAATAATTTATTTATTTGCTGCATTTTTGTTGTAAAGACTTTTTTTGTTTGTTTGTTTGATGGTGAAGATGATTTAAGTGCCAAATGGGCTAAAGATGGAATCTTTATGTTTTTTCTTGGGGCTATAGTTGATTTTCAGGTTGTAGCAAAGAATTTATGTATTTGCTTATTTATTGTTTGAAGAAGGGTCAAATTTGAATCTTGATTTTACGAAAGGATGGTTTTTAATGTTTCTTTCTTTGTAAAGATGATCTCTTTGTTGAAATTTCAGCTGATAATCAATTTACTAAGAACTCCTTTTTCAATTTAAAGATTTGGAATTTCATGGGTGTGTTCTGTTAATTTGTGAAATAGGGTTTTGTATTTTCTTTGTTTCTTGAGGTTGTTTATCTTAATTGGCAAAAGATATGGAAAAACTAGAATGTGGGGTTTGTTTTGTTTTTAAATTTCTGACTTTTCTTCTCTGTTTGAGTTATGTTTTCTTGTTCTTTCAGTTATTCTGAAACCTGAATGGAAGTAAATAGCCACAATTAGGGAAAGCCTTGTGCCTTTTTCAAGTTTCTGTAGATAAGTTGAAAATGTGTTGGTGAAAGTAGTTTTTGTTGGACTTTAGTTATTTGCTTTGATAAAAATTGCATCTTTAAGGATGTCGAAGAGTTGGATCGAAAAGAGAACAAGAAAAAAAGGAATTTCAACTATTAGTTGGAAACCAAAAAGAAAGAATATTTGCTAGTCTTCTTGTCCTTTTTCTTTTTTTGAATATAAATTGCTAAGTTGCGAGATTTTGGATTCGGAGTGCATATGTTGCTTTTAGAGTAATAAGATGAGCTTTATTAGTCGGATCATCATGACGAATACACATTATGGTGGTTTAAGCAATGTTTTTTCAAAGTTGTTGTCTGGTCATTGTCATGGTGGTTAATGTTATCTCTTCTCTTTTCAACAGGTAGGTGGAATTCCTGAGATTATAATCTAGTTCTGTTTTTGTACTGGGGCATGATGGGAGTCGAAACTGTGACGGAATCATTTTTTAATTTGTGGAGAACTTCGCGGAAGAGCTCTGCTTCAGAGCCCGAGAGGAAGAATGTGATAGGAATTCTTGCATTTGAAATTGCAACTTTGATGTCTAAGGTGGTTAACTTGTGGCAGTGTCTAAGTGAAAGGCGAATTGACAAGTTAAGAGAAGAAATCTCGAGTTCACTTGGCATTCAGAAGCTTGTTGCTGAAGATGACAAATATCTTATGGATCTTGCTATTGCAGAGATAATTGACAATTTGGGATCTCTCACGAAGTCATTGACTACGCTCGGTAAGAGATGTGCTAATCCAGTTTATCACAATCTTGAACGAATATTTGAAGATCCAGTCGAAATCGAACTTAATGGGTGTGCATGGAGATATAAGCTTAAGAAAATGGAGCGCAAGGTTAAGAAAATGGAGAGATTTGTTGCAGCCACGACTCAATTGTATCAGGAGCTCGAAGTGCTCGCTGAGCTTGAGCAAACATTGAGGCGGATGCAGGCTGGTGCTAGTTCAGGTCAGATGAAACTGCTCGAGTTTAGGCAAAAGGTTATATGGCAACGAGAAGAAGTGAAGAATTTGAGAGAAATGTCTCCTTGGGTTAGAACATATGACTATACTGTTCGTCTTTTGCTTCGATCTATTTTCACAATAATCATGAGGATTAAGTACCTATTCGGGACAAATCAGACAGGAGTTTCCGGAGGAAGCAACCATTTTGAGGGCATCAATAACGGTTATCTTGATCGTAGCCGGTCTATATCTGCTCTTACTCTGTCCTCTGTTTATCCATCTGAAAATAGCACGTCGGAATCTTATTTAGGTTCTATAGGCAGGTCATTTTCAAGCCTTGGTCTAAGTGGAAATAAAGATAGACCAACTAATAGAAAGTCTCTTGCTCGACAGTCATCTGTCTTTTGCGGAAAGCCACCACAGCCGAGATCCAGGCGATTTGCTAATGTTGGATCTTTTAAAGGATGCATAAATAGTGGCACTGATTCACCTGTTCTTGAGAGTTGCATGCCTTTCAACAGCGACGTATCAAAATCAGATGACAGTTACCAAAAAGATACTGAAGACACGAATCCTGTTCCTGCCTCCTCCAATGGCGTAATTTTGACTAAAGCTTCTCTTTTCAATTTCAAGCGTAAGCTGTTAATCGTTCCTGAGGATACTCTTGGTTATGGTGCTTTGACACTCAAGTACGCGAACATCATCATACTTATAGAGAAACTGGCGTCGGCTCCACATTTAATCAGTCTTGATGCAAGAGATGATCTATACAATATGCTGCCTGCTAGCATTAGAAACTCTCTAAGGTTAAGATTAAAATTGTTCGCTAAATCATTGACTTCATCTGTTTATGATGCTTCTCTTGCAGCAGAGTGGAGTTTGGCACTCGGAAGGATATTAGAATGGTTGTCTCCACTCGCTCATAACACGATAAGGTGGCATTCTGAACGGAACTTTGAGAAACAACGACTGGTTTATGGGGCTAACGTGCTTCTCGTGCAGACTCTTTACTTCGCAAACCAAACCAGAACTGAAGCAGCAGTCATTGAACTTCTCATGGGTCTGAATTACCTTTCAAGATTCGGAAGAGAGGTTAGTGCAAAACCGTTGATGGAGTCATCTTGCGGTAGAACTAGTAGTGAGTATTTTCTCCACAGGGATAGTAACTCGAACGCGTACCACATGTATCATGATTAATACACCTAAATGACTGATCAGAATCACTTAATTATGAGTTTGTTGTTTGCTTGATTGAGTTTGTAGTGAGGTTTTGTACATTCTTTGTTTCTTCCTGCTGCTGCTTAAGGTTCCATCTGATTATCCAAACTGTTCATTCCTCATGTTGACATAAAACTTGTGCTCTTCTATTGATTTATATATACTCAAGAACTTTGTTATTTGGAGAATTAATGAATGTTGTCTACTGCTCTCCGTTTCACATTATTTCGTTATTGTTCTCATTGGAGCTGAGGGTCCTCCAAAAGTAGCCTTTCTACCTCCACGAGGTAGGGTTAAGGTTTGCATACACTCTACCCTCTCCAGGCCCCACTCGTGAGATTTCACTAGGCATGTTGTTGTTATTACTATTTTCATTTCTATAGTTTTTTTTTTTTTTTGAAATTACTTTATTTTAAGCTGAGGGTCCATTGGAAACAACTTCTTTATCTTTACGAGGTAGGGATAATGCCTATGTACATCTTACCCTCTCCAGACCTCCCATTCTGGAATTACATTGGATATGCTAATGCTTTTGTTTCATTAGTCAAACAATGCAATGCTTTCTTTGAAAACATAATTGTATAAATTCATAGTCTATGATCATGCCTGAGTTACATAATGGCTTTAACTAAAGTTAGTGCTTTCAACTCGAACTATATTATACATACAAAAGTAATATATGTACTAAAATTATGCTCATTCAGAACTTGTTGACTCTAGATTCTAGATTCGCATATAAGGTCATGGACCAAATATCATAACCAAACCCTAATTTGCAAATATTATATTTGAAATCATATATGTATGGACAAACAAAAATTAATCATTTCAAAGAGATAGAAAGAAAACATTTTGAAGAACAAAAAGGAAGACAAAGTTGGACAATAAAACATTTATCCAGGCTGTTGGGCCATTATTTCTTACTAGTACAGATTAGTATTACATTATTTTCTTTAAAAGTTCTTGGTCCACAATGGGTTAGTGATGTTTAATACATTTTTAGTGGAAAATGTTACTTTATAAACAAATAAATAAATAAAATACATTTTTAGTGGAAGAAAATTTTAGTTAATTGGGAAATGACTTGAATTACTTTCTTGGTGAGTTTTGTACTTAAAGTGATAATGGGGTGTGGTGTTGACTCCCAAAAAGTATTACTTCCACCTAAGGCTGGCAATTGGACAGGATCGGATCAACATGATCGGTTTTATCGGAATCAGTCCTTGTTATCGGATTTATTTATCGGAATCGGGTCTTACCGGAACCGATTTTACCGGAAATTCCCAAAGGTTTCGCCCGGTCCCTTAGTTACCGGATTGAAACCGGTTTGGACCGGATCGGAACCGGTTCTTACCGGATCATTGTGTACCGGTAATTTTTTTTATTTTTTTATTAACTTTAATTATTATATAATATTATATTATTAAAAAACTTCAATTTAAAACTGTAAACTTTAAAGTTTCAATTGAATTTAAGTTTAAACTTTAAACTTTAAAGTTTAAAATTGACTTTAAAGTTTAAAGTTTATATTGAATTTAAAGTTTAAAATTGACTTTAAAGTTTAAAGTTTATATTGAATTTAAAGTTTAAACCTTAAAATTTAATTTTATATTAAAGTTTAAACTAGTATTAAAATAGTTGAAAATTAAATTTGTAAAATGACTTGGATTAAATATAAGAAACTATTTTCAAAGAAAATCAAGGCAAATAGCCGTATATTTATTCAAATAAATAAATTGTACAATACAAATATTAGAAAGAGACAAAGAGTACATAATCTAGGTATTGAATATTAATTATTGTACTAACAATTGAAACTTTTTTTAAAATCTTTTCGTAACTTTTGTATCATTTCAAAAGAAACATTTTTGAAACTTGTATTTGTCGTTCTTCTTCCATTGCTTTCATGTCATCATCACTATTATCACCAAATATTTCATCTATTTCGTCTTCTATTTGGCTACTTAATTGTGGTAGTCTGTTATTTCTTCTTTCGATATTGACCCAATCTCAAAACAACACCGATATTTTCAAACTATTATTTGCTAATGAATATCGATGATCTCCAATCATAAATCTCGCCGCACTAAAGGCTTGCTCCGAAGCGATCGATGATGCTTGAATCGCTAGCACATCTCGAACAATCCTGGCAAGGGTCGGAAATTGATTTTCACGATTCTTCCACCATACTAATATTTGAGCTTGAAGTTGTCCTTCTTCATACCTAATCTTTTCCCGTGCCTGATTGAAATATAAATCAAAATCATTATTAGTAGAGGATTCAAGCTCAAGATAATCATCCATCCAATCATCCGTATCATCACCTCTAGGCCTACAAGATGAAGGTTCAACTATTGGAATATTTTTTTCCGTAGCTTTATATGTATTATATAACTCTCTAGCTTTTGTATATATGTTACTTTTACAATCTTCAACACTAGGAATTTCATCATCTTTAATTTTTAAATTTGCATAAATCTTTTCAATCATTCTTTCAACAGCTTTTAATTTGTAATTTGGGTTGAAAGTAGTAGCAGTCAAATAGATTTGAGGAATAGGGAAAAAATATTTTTTGAATTTTTCAATCATAAAAGAAAGTGAATCTTTAAATCGATCTTTTTCTCTATATTTTGCAAATTTAGATGAAATAGCACAAATATTTACTAAAACAGAAGAAATAGTTGGATAATATTGACCAGAAGTAGCATTTGTTGCTTTATAAAAAATACTTAAAAATTCAATAAGTTCATTTGTATTTTCCCAATCTTCATAGCCAATTCTTAAATCCGGGTCCGCATTATGAGCATTAAAAACTAATTGTACCGGCTCTTGATAAATATAAGCAATTTCAAGCATTTCAAATAAAGAATTCCATCTAGTGCATACTTCTTTTGGAACTTTTCTATATGCAAGTCCACATTCTTTACAACGATTTTTAAATTCTATAATTCTAGCTTTTATTTTAGCTTTAAAAATCCAATTAAAAGCAAGTCTAATTTTTTCACAAGAAATTCCAAATTGAGAAATACCATCTTTTACTATCAAATTATACACATGTGCGACACACTTAATATGAAAAGAATCATTATCAATTGGACAAAGTCTTCATTTTAAATAATCAATTGCTTTTAAATTATTAGAAGCATTATCTAAAGTGACACTCATTATTTTATCACATATTCCATAAAATTGTAAAATAAAGTTTATTTTTGTTGCTATATAAGAACCGATTTTTGTTTCTTCAACATATTTATACCCTAATATTCATTTTTGCATGTTCCATTCATGGTCAATCCAATGGATAGTAATTGTAAAATAATCATTACCATTAGGACTACGTCCCATATCAGAAATAATAGATAATCTACCATCATAATAAACAAATAAACAACGAAGAAAATGACAATATTCTTTTTGATATTTTAAAAAATCACTTTTAATTGTACTTCTTGGAATACCTTCATAATCTGGGTTATACAATTTTCGAATATAATGAACAAAATCAGGATGTGAAGGAAATGAAAAAGGCAAACCACAAACAACAACCATTTTAGCTAAGTCTCTACGATCTTTTTCTTTACTATATGTGTGGTGTGTGCTTCGGCCAGCCGGGTTAGTCATATTTAATACACTTTGAACCATATTAGAACCTCCAACTCACATATAATTTTCAGGTATGAGTATTCCATTTCTATTAGCCCTTTCTATATCATCTAGGCGATCAAATTCTTTATTACACTTTCTCAAAAGTGTTCTTAGTCGTCCCGTTCCCCATTGTGTACCCGTAGTTATATGTTTCATGGTCAATTTACATTTTGTGCAAGTAACAATAGTTTTTTCCTCATTTTATACCAAAAATTTCCATACTAAAGATCTTTTAACACGTACATCGGTCTTTGAAAAAGTAGGTAAAGAGGGGACTTCATCTTGTTCCGGTAATTCGGTAGCCGGACTAGTAGGGGTAGGGGTCTCATCACCTTCCTCATTTATTTCTACTTCCTCATCTAATTCTTCCTCAAAATTAGTAAAACATCTATTTAAAGTCTCATGATCTACTTCATTTTCGTAATTAAATTCAATAGGTCCTCGTGACATAAAAGAAGTTTCATCAACATGAGTATAATAATTAGTATTAACTCTAAGGGTGTGTTTGGTATGAAGGAAAACATTTTCCGGAAAATATTTTCTAATTTTCTCATGTTTGGTTGGGTTAAATGTTTTCCAAATCAACTCATTTCCCTCAAATTTAAGGAAAATGAATTCCCTTCAAAACTTAAGGAAAATATTTTCCAAAACTCTCTTCCAATTTCAATTACTTATCGTATTTTTCATTTACATATATCTTAAAAAACTTATTAAAAAGGTGTATGCATGACTTTTTTTAATCCTTATTTATGTCTTAGGATATAAATTCTTAAGAATGTGTAATAAGTGCATACTGCTATATAATATATAAACACTAGAGAAAAAAAAATAGTTCAATGCATTAGGTTTCGTCAGGCATGAGATTTAAGTTAGAATCCACTCACAAGGATCTATTCAATGTAACTCTATCTCGCATTTTTATAAGAAACGATATCCACAATTCAAATTCGTGACCATAATATATACACACTAATAATTTCAACCATTATATCATAATCTATAACTTGGATACTAATAGGGGTAAAGTTCAGATTCCTAATAAAATGCAATAATTATGAATCAAACTCTATGTATATATAAAAAACTCAATAAGTAAACTCTTAATTCATATTTTACTTTTACTTCTATATTATTCCCAAAATACTTTTTTCTTTTGCATACTATTAAAAAAAGAAGGTGTTTTTTTTTTAAATTTTAAAAGGAAGTGTTTTCTTAAAGTTTAACCAAATAGATTATTACTAAATGTGAATATTGACAAAAAATTATCTACACTAGATGTTCATAGTATACCATATTAATTCAATGTATTTTGGAGTAAAATACTGTGGTTGTATTTTTATTGATACGTTAATTCTATTGTATCGTATCTTTTAAATTCATCATTAGATAATAGATAATGATGAAAAAGCTTCATTTTAGGTAATGTTCAAATAGTGTGATGGCGTCGTTACTTTAATATTTCTTTTTCTTATTTTTATTTATTTATTATTTAATAATTATATTTAATCTTGTATTCTACCTTTCGTAGTACCTCTACTCCATATCTTACTTTATTGGGATGTTAACCATTCAAATTATGGATATGTGACATTGTGTAACGATGCAAAATGATACAATCTATCCGAACACTATATTCATTAAAACAAATTTAATACAATACAATAAGAAATAATACGTAACAACAACCCAAATAATTGAATAAAGTGTAAGCGGATCCGAAAAAGGATAAAATAGACGCATATGTTACCTTACCACTGTCTATAAAATAGAGAGACTCTTTCCGAAATTGTTTACTTAAATGAAAAAATTACAGAAATCCCACCTTTTAGTTTACTTATTACCATTATCCCCTATAAGTTTTACAAATCTCCAAAATCCCTCTTTTTTGCGTATCAGATTAATGTATTTCGCTCAGCAGATTAGTGTATCATGTATAAAATGTACATCAGATTAGTGTATCATGTATAAAATATAATGTATCTTACTTAACGATTAATGTATCTTACGCATCAGATTAATGTATCATCGCTTATATTATTGTATTCATTTGAAGAATTTCTGAAATTATAAACTTTTAAAAATAGATTGTAATTTTACCTTAAAAATATGTGATTTCTATAATTTGACCTGGTTAAATCATATTTTAGGTAGTGGCACATTATTTCCATTTGGTAAGAATTGAAAGTTATTTAACGAATCTGAAGTTCTGAACTAAAATCCGTTAGCATACTCGGTCTGAGATCCGAACTAAATAGATAAAAAATACCGAGAACTGAGAGTAGATAGTCCGATTTCGCCGGCGCCGGAGAGCAGATTCACCGGCGAATCAAATTCCCCGTTGCTGTTAAGGTACAACTCTTGAATCTCTCTAAAAAAAACTTTTTTTTACATTTGTTAACTCCTTGTTAAATTTCCAACAAGTTTAATTTCTTTGTTTCTAATTAACTCCTTAGAACTCGGCGATGTTGTATTGGTGTAAAGTAGGAGGGTTGCGATAGGTTGATGAGTAGTTTAACTAGAGGTGTATTCAGGATTTGAATTTTATGGGTTCTACATGAGGATTCTAAATGGATTGGGAATTGTAATTGTTTGTGCTTGTTTAGTGAAATTTTTAACACATATATAGAGTATGAGCCAAAGTTATTGGGTTCACGTTCATAGGTTTCGGATGAACATGTAAGTAACAAATCCATAGTCTAATGATAGTCTTAAGTATGATGAATTCTTTGAAAACATAGAGCAGAATGGAATTCGGGATACATATGAAGTGTCCGAGCCAGTCTACATGGAGGCGGTGTAACAAACCGAAATCCTCACTATATTAATAAGTGCACTGGAACACTATTACAACTTTAGGATTCTAATTGCAATAATCAAACTACCGAATTACATGAAAATATTGAAATAACAAGTAACTAAGGATAGAGATAAGAATGGAGATGAGAAGCTTAGACTCTAGAAGAAGGGAGGACAACCATTTCTCTTCAATATCTGCATAAACCCTTCTTTCAAACTCATTCTTCCTTTTAACCAAATGCTAATTGGGCCTGGATCCCAAATAAAACACTCCAACATTTTACTCGGCCCAATCTCAGTCACCACTTCTAACTCATAGGCCTTTATAAAGCTTGTTTCACAACAATATACCCGCCCCCAAAAAGAACCTTGTCCTCAAGGTTCGAGTCGGGAAATGTCATCTGGAAACTTGGAGTATAATGAGCTTGGCAAGAGCAGGCAAAACCATGTAGGAATAACATCATAACTTGGTTGGCAGCTTGGAGTAGTCTAGACATTGTTGCATAATTCTTGCTTACCTTTGGAATAACATGGCAAGGAAGTTTAATAATGTGAGATGTGTCTAAAAGAACAATGCACCTAAAGATCTCACCCAAACTTATAGAGGCACTGCTAGCAGCAACATAAGGGATCTTTATCATATTTTCTAACAGCAAACGACATATACAACTAACCATGGATGCAATTCCCTTCTTATTCCATTCTTCCTTAGTATCAATTCCTTTACTAACAACTGAAATATTCACTTTGAAGCATCGATGAATAGTGTTAGAAACTCGTAGTCCACCAAATCTCTCCATTGGAACTGAAATCAACCAATTGCAACCACACTCTTTCTGATTTACAGTAAAATTCTTCGACATTATCAACTGGAGTTCAGGTATAACCTTCCCGGCAATCACACACTTGTTCAAGAGGATTACAAAAACTAATGTCGTACCTAAGCCATGAGGTAATCTTTGGTGTGCAGCCCATTCTACCATCTCAAGGACCCCATAAATGTTACCTGCAGAAGGGTGCTCAACCTGAAACTTTACCTTATATCCATTCCCTAATACTATTACTTTGCACTCCAGTAACATGGTAGCAAGCACAATTATATAGTGAAGATGCAAAACTAATGTGTGCTTGAAATTGGCTGCCAAAACCTCATGTTTTATATCATAGTAATATTCATGTAAGACTAGTGTATATGCAATTGACGAACATGTGAACAGAATGCAGTTATAGACAATGAAGCACTCATTAGACAAGTAGGAGTTTACACACCATGGTTGCCCAGGATCCCACACTCTACTTATAGAGTTTGAATAGGCAATTAGGAAAAACCTGACAGTACATCCTAGCAATAGTAGTTCCTTCGCATTGTATACTGTATAACTTGTTAGAGCCCTGAACTCGAAACCTATTCCTGGATCCCAGACACAAGGATCCACTGCCATCGCTGGAATGGTTACAGCCAGGAAATTAGCAGCAGGAGCAAATGGAAATGGACTCAACTTATGTTGACCGTCGAATCCCTCAACCGATTTTCCATTGTCAGCTTCAAGATATACGTCAACATAATGCATCACACTTGTTGGAATGGAAACCTCATTCTCCAGGAAAAATTCATCAAGACTTAGAGCTTCAACAATCTTTTTCCCCTGAAAAGATATTGTTATACGGTTGCTAATCAATGGGCCACTATCTACCTCGTCATGTACCACAGTAAGAGTAGAGTGTAGCAATGCACAGAAAGAAATCGTGCTTGACCCCATCATCCAACCCAAAAAAACTACACTCCCTAGAGACAAAGCCAGACTGTCGCATATCCTGTGCGCACCTATACCAAACAACAAGAATATCGAAAGATTGCACACCTGCCCAGTATCAACCCAATTGCATTTGGGTACGCGAAAGTCAAGGCAGAGCAACACTTCAACTTGGTCACCCCAGCGAAATTCTTCAAGAGAATCATGCCAACAGGGAACTGTGCGAAGCCATAATGGATAGTCAATTTCAGCGAGTCGAGAACTTGCATTCGATGTCACAGTACCTTGGCAGGCAAAAAGAACCAACAAACCAGAAATATGCAGTGAAGGAGATTTTTCAAGCAACGCTACATTATCGTGTGAATTTTCCTCCTCATCACTATTAGATCCGCCCGTATCATGCAACACTGTAAGAGGTAACTTCATTTCTTTATTGAAGCTATCATTGTACACCTTGTCTACTGTAGTTACAGAATGTTCAACTTCATGGACAATAGCTTTCAGATCATGAGTGTTGGAACTCACTGTTGTGTGGGAAATTTCGTTGAACACCTGATCTTCGGTAATGAAAGAAGGTTCATGTACCAAATTGGCTTCTACTGAGTTTGCATTCCTAATTTGTGGAGTCTCAATTTCTTCAAATGGTTCAACTTCAACAACATTTTTAGTAATCAATGCCACAGACTCTACAAATTTATACTTCACTGGCAATTTATCGAACACATGGTCCGTCTGTGAGCTTCCAGTGGCATAGGTTGAGGCAGAGGACTGTAGGGAATTAACTAGACCCCCCAACACTTCTCTGTTGGTTTGTTGTCGAAAACGCTGGGCGAATCTATCCTTGAAATGCTTCTAATAGAAAAATAGCTTGTTGCGAAACAACCAATTGAACCAGGTTAGAGCTTCACCATCAAGATAGAATGAAGGAAGAGGTAACCAATACTCCTCGTGAAAGCCAAGGAAGGTGAAGTAGTGCTCCGCCCGATAAAGCCAGCCCTCTGGATTGCCGGTGCCACAGAAAAGATCCAATATCACCACTTCCATTAGAGTACGAAAATGAAAGCACCAATGTAACAAACCGAAATCCTCACTATATTAATAAGAGCACTGGAACACTATTACAACTTTAGGATTCTAATTGCAATAATCAAACTACCGAATTACATTAAAATATTGAAATAACAAGTAACTAAGGATAGAGATAAGAATGGAGATGAGAAGCTTAGACTCTAGAAGAAGGGAGGACAACCATTTCTCTTCAATATCTGCATAAACCCTTCTTTCAAACTCATTCTTCCTTTTAACCAAATGCTAATTGGGTCTGGATCCCAAATAAAACGCTCCAACATTTTACTCGGCCCAATCTCATTCACCACTTCTAACTCATAGGCCTTTACAAAGCTAGCCTGGTTCACAACAGGCGGATTCAAGGTTTGAATTTTATGGGTCCGAGTTCAGGATTCTAAATGGGTTGGGAATCAATGATTTGTACTTATGTAGTGAAGTTTTTAACACATATATAGAGTTTGAGCCAAAGCTATTGGGTTCATGGGTTCAGATGGACCCATTACTAACAACCCAAAGTCTAATGATAGTCTAACCATGATGAGGGGGTTGAGGGGTAAGTGATTTATTGATGAATATTAGCCACCTTAGACTTTTAATGGTGAGCAAGAAGGATAAAATGTGATTAATTGTTTAGGCCATCAGTTGGACTCAGGGTGATACGTTTAGTAAATTGGGTCATTTTCACTCTTCCATGTAGCCTGTGTAAGCTTGTCTGCAAGATGGGAGATATTTCATTTCCTGCTAATAGTTAATTACTTTGTGTTGTCTGCCGTGTTCTTTTGGGATGAAGAGTTGATAGTGCGATGTGGTGAAGGGATGGAACACTTGGCAGTAATTTTGTAATTCCAGCTTGTGTATAACATGTTTGTTTTCTTAGTAGCAATCTTTATATTTTTGCTTATTTTTCAAATTTTGTTTTTCCCGTTTGATTAGTGTTTATTGTCTGAGGCTTTGAGTGCCGTAACTGTAACTGATGATGGTTGGAAGATGTCACTAAACTAAAAAGAGTGTAATTTAGGCAGTGCTGATTTGCATGTTGGATGTTACTTCAATGTTGCACTCAAATGTTGATGATTGTGGGGAGAAAGCTCGTTGGGTAATATAATATGCATAATTAACTGCAAATTATCTCAGATGGTTGTGAATATTACCAGGAAACTATCAAGGAAAGAGAGGAAAACAGAGATCAATTATGGTTTTCTCTATGGTGATGAGCTGTTCACCTAGTTTATGTCTTCCAAGGAGCCGCATGGTTATGCAGAAAACAATCCGGTGCTCTTCTTCTGTTTCGACAGCGTCTGAGTCCATCAAGTTTGATCTTAAGACTTATTGGACAACTCTAATTAGTGATATCAATGAGAAACTTGATGAGGCGGTTCCAGTTAAGTACCCAAATCAGATTTATGAGGCAATGCGCTACTCTGTCCTAGCCAAGGGTGCCAAAAGGTCCCCACCTATCATGTGTGTCGCAGCTTGTGAGCTTTTCGGTGGAAATCGGCTTGCTGCCTTTCCCACTGCCTGTGCCTTAGAGATGGTTAGTTCTTTCATCTTTATTCGCTTTGCTGGGCAAACCTCCCCCTAACTACCTTAGTTACCCCCTCCCCCCTCCCCCACCCCCACTCAAAAAAGAAAAAAAGAAGATAAAATTGATGTTGTTGGGATGTTTACAAAGAAAATTGTCAAATTGAACTACTGAGAAACTATGTATATGGTTTGGTAAGTGGATAATCCCCTTGTTGAGTTTTAAAGATGAAAACTTGTTCTTCCTTCTAATTTTCTGTTTGTGTTGTTCATTTATTTGTTTTGGAATAGAGGATACCACTGGTTGACCCTCATTTGTTTCTTAAGACTTTGTTCTGCTTGTTCCACTCGTTGTAGCCTTGGTAGAAAGGTGCAAACATTACTTAAGTTGATTGAGGATTTTTTGTTGGATAATAAACTAAAGGCAAAGCATCCACGTTGTAGGATTAACCTTAAGTTTTTGTTATTAAGGACTCTCATATCCTTCACAGCTGCACCGAATAACTTGAGTATCTTCTCCTTGCTTGTCTCCACAAACATATCCTTGAACCAATGCAGAAATTAAATTTGGCTGGGGTGTGGTGTCGGGTGTGTGGTTCTGGTAAATGAACTGCTTGATACTATTGCCTTCTGGCCTTTGCACTGCAGCAGTCGTCTATATATATAACCTTTTTAAATTAAGCTTCTATGATCTAAAGCTTGAGCTTTCCCACCCGAACCATTTTACGTTTGTATTAGCCATGCTTATCCAGTTTAAGGAAAAAAGAGTTTTGAAAAGCAGAAATATAACATTTTGACCTTTTGTTTTTTGATTACGGTGGTATCTTAGATCAGTTTGTATGCACCTCAACTAATCCATTGGGTACCTGGTAAATTCTACAAGAACAAATATCAGGTAACTCAGCCACTAAAGCTTAGACATGTGGAAAGAAATCACCTAGTGACGCCTCTGTTGGGACTCATACCTTGGTCTCCAAGGCTATTTCATGTTTTCGACCGCTTGATCAATTTCTTAGAGTTTGAAATATTATTAGATCAAGTTCAGATGTTTGTCTTTTTTTGGCTTTTTGGTGCAAACTGAGCAACACCAGCGATGTAAAGAAGTATAGTGAACTTCATCTGCCTTGTAGAGTAGAAGGAGCTGACGTTTCTTGCTACTCTTGTTTCTGCACAATCTTTCTGTACTCAGGTTCAATGAGGTCTATTTTGACTTATCAAAGAAAAAAAGGTTGTGTTTATTTTTGTTCTATTCATGATAAAACTTGACCAAATTCTCGAGGCAACTAAACATGCAACAGTAGGTAGGTTCAGCTTCTTACTACATCACGTTTTGCATCACTAATTTTTGTGTTTGGTTTTGTGTAACGTCTCACTGAATGAATTTTAACTGTATATGATATGGCGTCTCTAACTCAATATCTTTGTGGGTTGATCCTCTGGTTGAGCTTGAGATTTGCTGTTGTATTGATGTTTACATTTGACGCTATATCTTAATTCCATATTTGACCTGGATCTGCTTATATTAGGTTCATGCTGCTTCATTGATTCATGATGATTTGCCCTGCATGGATGATGACACAACTCGACGAGGTCTGCCTGCAAATCACACAGTTTTCGGTGTAGATATGGCAATTTTAGCCGGGGATGCCTTGTTCCCTCTTGGTTTCCAGCATATTGTGTCCCATACTCCAAGTGATCTAGTTCCCGAGGATCGAGTCCTCAGGGTCATTACAGAGATTGCTCGAGCTGTGGGGTCCACTGGCATGGCTGCTGGCCAGTTCCTTGACCTTGAGGGTGGACCAAATGCTATTGATTTTGTTGAAGAGAAGAAATATGGTGAAATGGGTGAGTGCTCTGCCGTTTGCGGAGCTCTCTTGGCTGGTGCTTCAGATGAGGAGATCCAACACATGAGAAAATACGGTCGAGCTGTTGGTGTCTTATATCAGGTTGTTGACGATATATTGGACGCAAAGAAGACAGAGGACAAAACCGAGGGGAAGAAAAAGAAAGGCAAAAGCTATGTCAGCGTTTATGGCATTGAGAAGGCTGTGAAAGTTGCTGAGGATCTTAGAGCGCAGGCTAAGAGAGAGTTAGATGGTCTCGAGAAATACGGCGATAAAGTCATGCCACTTTACAGTTTTCTTGATTATGCTGCAGATAGAGGTTTTAGCATTGACGGTCAAGTCTAGATCAATATTTAGCATTGTTGTCTTGTGTTTTATCATGATATTTGACCTAAACTATTTAACTTTGTTGTATGGAGAGGTCTTGTTAATGAAGCTATGATTTCTATATCCCCAGCTAAATACTGTCACACCTCTTTATAGCATTGACGTTTGTCCGGATATATTTTGGCTGCTATAGAGAAACGTAATATGAAAGTCGGTCCAATGAAATGTTGGCTCCTTCATGTCCATTGATCTAGGATTGATATTACTAGGAAGTTCCCAATCGAATTCATGAAGCAATGAACCTAAAACGAAGTGCAACATTCGATTACCTAAAGGAAGGCCTCCTGCCAGCACCAAATGGTAAGAACTCAAAACATTGTCCTTTGAAATCAGATTTCGAGTTAAGGAACCTCTCGGGCTTGAAATCAAAAAGGGTCGTACCAGCTTTCAGGATCTCTTCCAATTGCCCAAACGTTAACCAACACTTGAGAGTGTCTTCTGGTATATCATACCCCATGAAGTTAGTGTCGTGCATTGCTCTTCTTGGAAATAAGAAAGGAAAGGGAGGATGTAATCTTAGTGCTTCTACTTTAACCACAGCTTGCATGTATGGTAGATTGTCAATGTCACTTTCTTCAAACTTCTTGTTTTGTCCTACAATTTCAAAGATCTATGCTTTTACTCTTGCCATTGCTTCAGGGTGGCGCAGGAGCTCTGTCAGCGTCCATTCCACGCTGGTGCTAGTAGTGGAATAACATAAATCTAAAATTTTATTGACTTAGCTAAACAATGTAATTTTCAGACGAAGGAGTGTCATTTGACACCCCTTGGCATAACGTGGCTCCGCCACTATCTCTCTATCACAAAACATTAGGGTTTAGGTTGTGATATAAGTAGTTGCTCCAACATAACATGACATCCACCATCTACCAACCACTCTATAATCGCTATGTGTTCTAGTCTTCCGCTACAAGAAGCTTTTATAGTCATACAAATGATGCAATAAGTTTAATAAGACGACAAATATTAAATTTTTTATTTTTTTCCTTTTAACTTTATGTTAAGTTAAAATATATCTCATGGATTGAATCAAAGAAATTACGGGTTAAATTGTTTTTTAAAAACTGAATTAGCTGCAATATTTTAAGGTATTAAATAATAGAACTTGATCTGGCCATGAAATTAGTTTGAGATCGACTCACATTACAAAGTCATAATCATCCGTTAATTTTAACGGTTTCTCTTTTATCTAATACTTCTTCGCCCTCAAAATAAGTGTCGTTTTAGTTTTTTTACGCCTATTAAAAAAATAAATAAATATAATACATATATTACTTACGCCTATTTATTAGATGTTTCTTGAGAATTGAACACTATTAATAAGAGTAGTTATTAAGCATTTTGTGTTCACCTAAGATTCCAAAAAGATGAAGACTTCAACATAGTACTCCGTCTGTCCCTAATTACTTGTCCATTTTGACAAATCAAGAAAGGACAAAATATTTTTACCTATTATACCCTCAATTAATAATTTTGAAAAAGGTAGAACTTCTTGAATATCTTAAGTTTTTAATTCATCCACTTCATAATTAATAGGGGTAAAATGGTAAACTCACTATATCAATAATTGTTTTCTTAATAGGTGTGTCAATTTAAAAATGGACAAGTAATTAAGGACGGAGGGAATATGATATAAGCAATTTATATTTTACCTTTATAACGTCAATAGCAAATTTATATTTCTTTCTATTCTTATTTTATATTTTTGTTGTCTCGATCCAAATTAGGGAGTCGTGATCAACACGTGAAGTTTTCATTTTTTTTTTAAATTTTAGGTTTTTGGCATATTCATTCACATGTAGACCTTATTTGTTTTTGTCAAGAGTAACCACGTGAAAATGTTTTTTTGTTTTTTGTTTTTTTGGAATTAGTTACAGTGTAATTCAAGCAAGATTTGCCTGTTCTAATATTACATTGAATTGTGTGATATTTTTAACTAAAAAGTCTACATTTCTTAGAGAGTTGGTTTTGTGTTGTCAAGCATACAAAATACATTATCGTAAAATAATATTAAAAGTATTAAAACAAACATGCGAGTTAATAACTACACATGAAAGAAAAATTCATAAAATTTATGTGAGTGTTTAATGTGGATCGCCATATTGTCACTTATTCACATCATATTATGGAGAGTTGATATTAGCCTTCTAAATTGTAGTATATAGAGGGCGGGTTCAAACATGACTTGAGACGCTTCTAAATTGACAAACTTCTGAAGATAAGGTGCATATGATATCTTAGGAGAATCTCACATCGAAATGAGAGTAAAGTGAAGAGGACATTGCTCAAGGTCACATGATGTTACACATACTTTTGGACTCAAGTTGCCCAAAAGACAAATCCGTGAAGTCTATTAGTCCAAAGTGTACATTACATGTCATGTACTTGGGTCATGATAGTAGTTTTGTATGCTTTCGTGGTACTCTCTCGTAGTTTGCTTAGATTCGAGTACCTGACTAGTTGGTTGAAGATTCGTCCATACATTTAACAGAGGCGAATCCAGAATCTGAAAGCTTACCAAGTCTAAATATTCCAACTCTAAGCTTAAGATAACTCAATGCATAAACAGAACTAATATCTCAGCTTTTTATTACAAGAAAATTCACAAGAAAGTGTGGCTTCATGTCACAGCATCAAGGACAACCTTAAAGCGATTTCGATTTAACCAGATGTTTTTGTTGGTACTGCTATCAAAGGATTGAATTTCCTCACTGTCATTCCCATCCTCTCTTTCATGTCCATTGATTTAGGAGTGACATTACTAGGAAGCTCCCAATCGAATTCATGAAGCAACGAGCCTAAAACAAAGTGTAACATTCGATTACCTAAAGGAAGGCCTACACACATCCTCCTGCCAGCACCAAATGGTAAGAACTCGTAACACTGTCCTTTGAAGTCAGTCTTCGAGTTAAGGAACCTCTCAGGCTTGAAATCCAAAGGGTCGTCCCAGTATTCAGGATCTCTTCCAATTGCCCAAACGTTCACAAACACTTGAGTGTCTTCTGGTATGTCATACCCCATGAAGTTAGTGTCGTGCATCGCTCTTCTTGGCACTAAGAAAGGAAGTGGAGGATGTAATCTTAGCACTTCTTTAACCACAGCTTGCATATAGGGCAGATTGTCAATGTCACTTTCTTCAAACTTCTTGTTTTGTCCTACAATTTGAAAGATCTCTGCTTTTACTCTTGCCATTGCTTCAGGGTGGCGTAGGAGCTCTGTCAACGTCCATTCCACACTGCTGCTAGTCGTCTCTGATCCGGCTAAAAACATCTCCTGCATTTCATATCTAATCAAGACTCATCTCAAGTAAACTTTGTACATTGGCATTCTTGATATCAATATGAACAATATAGTTGATATCAACACCGTCTTAATTACTCCCTTCGTTTCAATTTGTCTGTCTGAAAAAGAATTTTTCTTTTCACATGACATGTTTAAGACCACAAGATTCAAAAGTCTCATTTACTTTCTTAAACCTCGTGCCAAGTAAAACTACCAGACAAGCAAGTTGAAACAGAGGGAGTAGCTTGTTTGGGACTGGAGCGTAGTTGTAACAAAGATAAGTTGTATGTGCATTAAGACTTACCAATATGAATATGGTGATCTGATGTTCTGATAACTTAGCTGGTTCATCTTTCCCACTACCCTCAAATTCAAGCAACACATCTAAAAAGTCTTTCTTTTTTTCTTCACCATCTTCGCGCTCCTTCATCCGTTCCTTAACAAACGTAGAGGCAATGTCAAGAGCTATTCCCATTTCGCGATGCATCTTCTTCTTCAAACCTTGTAAATCGAACCTCCTAAGACGTGGAAAAATGTCTGAGATATTTGGAGTGCCTGACAAAACCATGATTCCCATCATGGCATTGAAGAACTCGGAAGCCTTCTTTGATCCTGGATGGACTAAATCACGCGAAAACATCAAATTCCCTAGCATATTAAACGTTGATAGGAACACAAATCGCGTTACCTCAATCCCACTTCCCTTGACTTCCACTGAATTCACTTCTTTCTCAATCCAATGAATCATATCATCAACACATTTCCTCCTGATATCCACTGTTTCATTGATCCTTTTGTGCACGAACATTTCAACGGTGCATATCCGTCTTAACACGCGCCAATACGTGCCATACCGGGCTATAGCTAAGGACCCTAGGTTGTAGTCATGAACCAACATGGTGTCAATGATTTTGCGCTCCGCGAAGGCGAAATCATGGTTCTTGAAAAACTCTGTAGCTGTCTTGGCTGATAAAATTGACATGGTCTTGACAGAGCCAATTCTGAACCATACAACAGGGCCATATTTTTGTTTAAATTCTGCAATTGTTTGATATGGTAATGTTCCAAGATCAAACATGTTGCCAAAAATTGGGAAACCAGGTGGTCCTGGTGGTAACTTGTAAGAAGAAGAATTTCTTTTGTAAAATACTATGATTAGAGTTGGTACTATGATGATTATAGACCAAACAACATAGTTCCACTCCCACTCCATTTTTTCCTCAAATTTTCAAGTTGTTTTTTTGGTGTGTTGATTCAAGATGCCATTTATTTATAGTAGTAATTACCTCTATGTTGCTTGGATCGTCTAAAAATGTTGCTGCATCCGTGTCAGATATTGCAAAAGATGTATTATTTTTGGAGGATCTGATATACGTCTACTGACACATATGAAGAGTCTGAGCAACATAGATTAACCGTGACACTAATTTCTCTTATATAAGTATAAAGACTACAATGTATGATTAAGATATATTGGAGAATATCACTACCATACGAGTCCGTCCACAAGGGGTGCTCTAAATAAAAGTCTTTGAGAGTAAATCAATATTTTTTACTCCCTCCGTCCCATTTTATGTGGCACCATTTCCTTTTTGGCCAGTCTCAAAAAGAATGTCACATTTCCTCTTTTACCCTTGTTAGTCCCACTTAATATTAAATATAGTACTCCAATACATTTATGAGGAGAGAGAAAAATGAATCTACTTTTTAAAGGACAATTTGATAAACATTTCAAAGTCTTCATTTATTTATTAAACTCCGTGTCCGGTCAAATGTTGCCACATAAAATGGGACGGAGGGAGTAGAATTACCCTCTATGTTGATTGGATTGTCCAAAAATGTTGCCGTATTCATGTTGGATCTTGCAGAAGATGCATGACTTTTGAAGGGTTTGATATGTATCCGTCAACATACACGTACTACAACAAAAACAACTTTCAGCGACATTAAATATTGACATTAATAAAGAGTGCTAAAATCTTTACCGACATTAGTTAAGTGTCATTAGAACCAATGTCGCTAAAGGCTTTAGGGACATATACAAAGAGTGTTAATTGCCGCTAAAAATACATAATTAACGGCAATTAAAAATTAATTACCGCTAATGATCATTTTTGATATTTGAAGAGTTTGAGCAACATAGATCACTAGTGACACTAATTTCTCCTATATAAGTAAAACTACAATGTATGAATAGGATATACGACGTAAAGATCTCTCATTCCACTCCCTCTCTTTACCACAAGTCATTAAGGTTTAGATTGTGATATAGATAGTAGTTGCTCCGACATACATTACAATAAATAAAGGATTTAGTGATAATATTTAATGACAATAATATAATTATCGCTTTATGAATATTTATACCAATATAAATTTTAGCACATAAATTTATGCTTCGCATTAAAAGTGGAACTCAATATCATCACACTAATAAGAAGCTTTTATACATATAGTCATACAAATGATATAACATGTTTAAGATGCTAAGTTTTAAAAATCTTCATTTTTAAATTTTTTTGTATTAAATTAAAATACCTTACATAAATATAAATTAAAACAGAAAAAGTAGAATGTACTGAACGTGCTGCCATTTGCCAACTTCGAGATATTCGTTGATTATAATAATAGGATTTTCTTTATAAAAAACAAAGGTGTATAATATTATTATATGCAAACTTCTATGCAATCTTAATTTTTTAAATAGCTTTTAAACTGAATTAGCTGCAATTTTTACGGTATTAAACATAGAACTTGATCTGCCCATGTTAGATGAGATTGGCTCACATTACAAAGTTTATCATTAGTTAATTTTAACGATTTTCTCTTTTGTCTAATAATTAGCATAATACTTGTACTGATTTTGGCTAATATATAGGGTATGATTATTTTAGGTCATGTTATATTCTAGTGTTTTGATGATCCTCACAAATGCAGGGATTCGATCCTTAGCAGAGTACTTTCGTCCAGATTCAAAGTGGTGCACAACTGTAAAACTATCTTTACAGCTGTCTTGTCAGGTTGGTTGGTGAGATGTGCAACGTACTTCACCAATAGAAAGAGCGGACAAAGTTGTTTGTTTAAGTGGTCAAAACCCTCTTTGGTAACTGATATATACAACAATAAACAAACAAACATTATTCATTCAAGAAGAGAGAGAGCTAGCAAGTCTTTTTCAAGAACTCAAGCATCAAAGAACGCAGCAAGGGACCTGGTCTCGAAAAATCTGCGTACGAGAAAAGGACGAAAAGACAGCTGTCAAAAAGCTACCAACTCTGATGTGGTTGGTGCACAACTTTTCAAACAGCAGGCTCTCAGCCAATGGTCTAGTCCCAAGGGTTAATTTGTGTCCACTTTGATATAGTCTCTTCTCCAAAACACAAACTCAAGATTTGGCAAACAAAGTTGTGAATTTTTGAAAATTCATAAGCTCAAAAGAAAAGGCCATATTCAAGGAATTGAAGAACAACGCTCATGCTCAACAAAGGGACCTGATAGAGTGTTGAAGCGTTTTTGTTGAGTTTGAGCTTTGTGTCTATCATTTTATAAGGTTAATTTCAATAGACACAACCTCAATTTTTGCATTCCTGAAATTCTCAAGAACACAAGCAAAAATCACTCCTATCAAGAAGTATTATCCTCAAGAGCAACAGGGACCTGATAGAGCTGCTTGCGGCTTAGTTGTCTTATGATTATATCTTCCGTGCTTATATTGTAAATCTATTTCTAATCTATAAAAGAATTAGATCTTTGTTATGTTCATCAAAAAGTCTAAGTTAGTTAAGGGTAACTGATTTAGTGGGCAGTGTTGTATCTTCTTAGTCAAATTCTAAATCATCTAAGAGTTAGCTGATTTAGTGGGCAGCGTTGTATCTGCTTAGTTGAAGTCTAAGTTATCTACAGTTAGGTGGTTTAGTGGGCAGTGTGGTATCTGCTTAGTTGCTTTCTTTGTAGTAGAGTTACTACATAGAAGGGGGAAGAGATTTAGAGGTAAATTCCTAGGTTGCAAGAAGTTGTAATCTGAATTGTTGCTCCATTTGAGTGAAATGGAGTTGGGTTGAAATCCTGTGAGGACATGTCGTGATTTTCACCGCCCTTGAGCAAGGGGGTTTTCACGTAAACTTCTTGTGTTGTTTACTTTACTGTTTGTGCTTGCATTACTGTTCTTGCTGTATCAAAGGACCTGATCCATTGACTGATAGTGGACACATACATTCCAATAGGTCATGTGTTGCGCTTTTATCGGTAAATCGATCAAAGTCCCAAAGCCTTTAATTTCAAGCTCTTCTCGAAATCACTTTCAAAAGATTTATTTTTTCTTATTGTTATTCCAATACTATCTCATCTATGTTAATAGATCTAGGAGAAACATTGTGAGGAAGCACCAAGTTAAATTCACGGAGAAAAGAAAGTGAAATGCATCATTCGACGATCTGGTAGGAAGATATCTGAAATTATTCCTAAAAGAAACTCCTATGATGTGGTTTATTGAGTCGTAAACCTTTATAGATTAGATTGATAAGTATTTAACCCCAATGAGTGTTTACATTTAAAGAAAGGTCAACACATATATCCTTCTACCTGCATCATATAGAATCAACTCGTAGTTACTCTAGACTCCTTAATTTCAACTTATTTATGATGCAGTGTTATCCTTGTTGACACCCAATTTTGACCCTCCCCGATAACGATTAATTTTTGAGCTTCTTAAAATTCCAAACAATTTGAAATAAGTTACTTTATAAAATTCAAAATATTTTTTCAAGTTATTTTAAATAGTTTTGTCACTTTTTATAATTTTTAGATAATATATATGTTTTACATAATTATGTATGTAAATTAGTATATTTTATAAATATTCAAAAATCGTCTCAAAAAGAGTTTGTTTTAATTAAATATTCAATTAAGTTAATTTTGGTTTAAGGAATACTTAAAAGTTATTTAGTTTATTACTTTAATTATTCTTATTTTACGTTATTTTGGTTGATTTGAGAAGTGCATTTTATTAAGTTATGGTATAGTTTTAAGTTAATTAGCTTATAATCGAATTTAATTATTTTATTTCGTTAACATTAAGAAGCTCATTAATTAATTTATATTAGTTTACCTTATTTAGGTTTTAGCCAAATTTGTTAATTCAACTCAATTTGGCTATTTCTTAAAATTCGAAATCTAACCGATTTAATTTTTTAACTCTACACTCATCTTAGATGACCAAGTTTTGGGCCTTCCTTTGAATTTCCAGCAGCCCTTCCATTCCCATCAGCCCAACACCTCTCATTCTCTCAGCCCACAAATTAATTCCCAGCCCATTCCCAGATTTCCCTGACCCAGCCCACTTTCAATCCTAAAGAAGACCCAATACATTCAGCATACATACAACAGTAGTACCAAACGACCAGACCCCTATATGTCTTCTTCTTTGCGTGCAAGCAAGCAGCAACTCAATACTGTTTGTTCCAGCAGTACGATTCCAGCAACCAGGCACGCGTTTTTGTCTTTGTTAGTGTGAGATCGCTCCACGTAGTATCTCAAGGACAAGTGATTTGATCTAGTCCGTTCGTCTCCCCCTTTCCACTTCCGGAATGGGGTTGAATTTGCAGGAAAAAGCATGCTTGCCTCTAATGGTGAAAGGAATTTGAAGTTTGAATTATTGGGCCTCGAACCCGAATTCATCCATTTTCCCCCCGTTTGGAACCCTAATTTCTCCCCTATAAATACTTTATCTTCTTCATTGTGAAGGGGGGGGGGAGATAAAAATTTTGAGTTAGGAAAGATATTGGAAAAAGGGTTGAGAAATTTTAGCGAGGATTTGCAGAGGAAAAGGTCATTAAGTTATAGTACTCATATAAGAAAATACATCCTAAATATATACCTCTCTCCTCTGTTGTGGGTTGCTTGAAACATGCTGAATTTTTGAAGTTTTAAGTTGGTACTGAAATTGCTCAAAGTTCGCTCTTGTCTCAGCTTAGCTGCCCAAGGAAAGGTGAGAAGCTCGTCTTATTTCATTTTCTTGCCCCCTTTCTCTCGAATCTTTGCATTTCTTTCTATGATCTCGTCTGAATAAATTGTTTCCCTTAAGATTGCATTGTTTTTTTTTTCTAAAAAAGGGTTCATGTCCCTTATGTTATGCATAAATGTAAGCTGAATAGCAATATTACTCTTACCAAATGTTGAATCATATTCATTTTATTTTTTTTAGATTTGTTTTGGCTTTGGTTCTTTCCTTACATATGTATGGATATCGGTGGGCTGTTTACGATCGATTTTCCTCGTCTTGGTATATTTCCGGTCATCCTGAATTAGTAGTAATGCGTAGTGTGATGTCGCATCCTTCGTTCTTCCACCTCAAGTTGGAAGAATGAAGCAAGACATCGATATTTCGAGATTCATTTAGTGTTTTTATATTTATTGTCGCCTATAGTAGCCAAATGTTGCTTTGTATATCTAAGTTCCCCTTTGTTTTCTTACTGTTATTATTATTTTATTTTCTTAGTTTCGGTACTCTCCTGTGCTCATTCAGCTTGGTCTTAATTTTTATGTCCATACCTATTACCGCATTTCTTGATGTATAGCATGATGTTTCTTTTCATTTTATAACGCGACATTTCTTTTGAGTATTTCTTTGATTATGCTAAGGTGGTGGGTTAAGCAAAATTTGATACTTTACTGTCAAGTCTTGGATGTATAGCATGATGTTTTGATACTTTTCTTGATGTATAGCATGATGTTTCTTTGCTTTGCTTTTCATAGCTATTTGTCTTTTCTTTTCTTTTCTTCGAATGTCGAAAATTATCTATCTTTATTTTTCGATGGTTTGTTTGTGCTCAATCTCTTTGGAAATCATGTCTTGGATTAGTTAGTTTGAGTTTTGAAAACATGATTAGGTGCTACTGTTAAGTTGTTTTGTTGATATACCATTAGCATGTTTGGTCTTCTTTATTGATGCTCATAGCATAACAGGTTCTTGTTTCTTCCCCTTTGAATGACCTCTAATTCTATTTGGTTCAAGTGAATGTGTTTGTTACTGTTAGGTGCTGAAAGTTGTCTAAATTGTTGAAATTTTCTTAGTTTTAATTTTCCGGTATCTCGTTTGTCCCTTGAAAATTTTGGTTAATTGGCTTTTGAGTTAGTGAAATGATTTGCTTTAAATGAGTATACAGTAAGATTTTAAAATTTGGTTAATTGGCTTTTGAGTTAGTGGAATGGTTTGCTTTAAATAAGTATACAGTAAGGTCTTTAGTTAATGGTCAAATTGCACCTTTGTTATGTCATAAGTGAGTCTGACCTCCTTATTAATTAAATTTCATTTCTAAGTTTTCTTTGTTATGTATGATGTTATTCCTTTTCTTTTCTTCTTGTTTCATGTGATTTTGAGCGAGTTCCTGGAACTCAATCGCCCTTATTTTCATTCCGATGGGCCACAGAGGCCTAGTTGCATTTCTTCGAGCCCTATTTAAATCTGAGTCCCAATGGACTGATGTGCAAAGCAGGGGATGTCGATCAATAGCTTGAATACAGGGCTGAAAAGGGGATTGCAAGCCTCGAAAAATAAAAAAAATAGACTTTACACATTTTTATATACAATAATGTATACATGAACACAGTTAGTGTACGCGGGTATACATGTCTAAATGTAGCAAAGTACAGATTGAAGGCAAATACGCAGGTTTCGGAATAAAAAAAAACCCAAAAAGGGGGCTGTATACACTGATGTACTTGCTGTATACAGTGATATACAGTAAAAAATGCAGTGATATACAGGTCAAAAACGTGAAAATATAGGTGAAAAGTGTGGAAACACGAAGTTTAGCCAATATTACAGGTCCGGAGTATGAGGATCAGTGATATACATGGTGTATACATTTAAATATACATTGGGTGTATATCGGGATAAGTGAGAATGAAAAAGGGGTAAAGACCCGAGGGAATTTCAGCAGGGTCCAAGATTTGTGGAATTTGGGCCTTTGGTCCAAATTTGATTATTTCCTTTCCCTCTCTTATATATTTTATTGTATTTGACTAACTTTATTTATTTTATGGTGTGATCTAATTAACTTCCCATAGATAGCCATTTCGCTTTTGTATTTAAAATATAAACATTTATTTTATACATATTTTATTACCTAACTTCCATTTCAATTTTGATATTATCAACGCTTAAATCACTTCCCTTTAGTTTATTTCCCTTTCACAAGAAATTAATTAGAAAATAATCGTAATAAATAAGTAAATAAAAAATGAGTTCTTTTACTTAGTTAATTTTTTTAAAATTTAGTCAAAGTCATTTTAGTCAAATCGCCGGTCAACCGCAAGTTAGCGGGCATTTCGAGGGCCTAACACCTTCTCGGAATGTACATTGAACTTCGAATCCTTTTATTTTCAATTGATTTTAATCTGTTTGAGTCTTTTGAAAATTTTAATTATTTTTTCTTGATTTTTACTAAAAAATTAAGTGGCGACTGTTTCTTTTGGAAATTCGATTTCTCTTAAACCATAAGCTTAATCGATTTTTTGAAAACTAAGTCATTTTTCTTATATATATATTTTCGAGTAAAACAATCCTATGTGACATAATATATATTTAGGACACACAGTTGACATGTAAGATGTCATGTAAGATGAATGTGTCTATTTGTTCACTTTTGTATAAATTCAAGTATATATTCAAAATTAGAACATAAATATCAATTAAGGTCAAGTTAAAAGAACGTTTATATCTTAAGCGATCGTATAAATAATTGGCACAAAATCATTAATAGATGACAAAATCTAAATGACGTCCATAGAAAGGAATATCCAAAAGATTTTTGACTTTTGGACGTGCTTAAAAAAAAAACTTCAAAAAGGTGCCAACTCATTATTCTATTCTATAAAGAAAGAAAAATATCAATATTATTAAGTATATTATCCTTATTTGATACCCGATGCAATTGTCGATAGAGTTAACACTTGACCACCCTTTTATCATGCATGATCGTCGTTATCAGTCATCTAATACTGATAGCTACTTTTAGTGTAAGAGTCAGAATTTTCATAACGAAATGTCAAAATACAAATAAGTAAATTCATGAAGAATTCAAGGGATATCAATATCATAACACACACACACATATATATAAAATAAATAAGGTACCTATCTATACAATATAGTTTTCTAACGAAGGGGTGTCAACAATGGCGGATCCAGAATTTCTGTGGAGGGGGTTCCAAATATAAAGAAGTAAACATGTGAAAATTACAAGATGAAAAACTGAGCGAGATAGAAAGAAACTAGTAATCTGAATCCAATAAGTTTAACTTGCCTTGTCATGCCGCGTTTATTTTTTACTTTTACCCTATTTCATCGAGTTTTTTTTAAAAATATTTCTTGTGCTTTTTTTCTCTTTTATATTGCAGTGTTCTACTCTATTTTTTGATTTTTTTAAAATTCAACCACTAAGATATTATAATATATATTCATAAGATAAATAATTGATATCGTCGATTTTTTAGTTCATTTAATTCAATTTACTAGGTTAGTCATTCGTGAAAAAGACAAATGATGAATAGAACAAATAAGTTTAGTTTAGTTTTCATCTTTTTAAAATCGAACTGAAAAAAATAAGAAAGAAATACTATAAAATTAGGGGGGGAAAGCAATTAATTAGATTTTATTAAAAGATTATTCACGACTTTTAAATTTCTAGTTTTAACTTTAATTTAATTTATTTTATATAATATTTTTTGTAAATTTAATAATAATAATTCATTGTTAGTACATGTAAAGAGACTTATGTAGAAATAAAATGAGAAGTATAAATAAGAAGAATAAAAGACAAAAGTATCTAAAATATGTCTAATAAATTTAAACAAAGATAAATTGAGGAAAAAAAATACCATAGAGAGAAAAATAATGATAACATAAATAATAATGGGAAACTTACATAAATATACTATAATAAAAAAATATTTACCATTTATAGCAATAACATTTTTTTTCACTTGATCACTTTTAATACATTTATAATACAGTTTTAATACATATTACAAAGAACAATTTATTATTCACATATAATACAAGTTTTATTGATGGATAATACATTTATCACACATTTTAATACACTTATAATACAATGTGTCAACTTCTTACCAAACAAGCGTAATATATTTTTAAAAACAGTTATAATATATATATATTGCATACTTAATTCACTTTTTAATACATATTGTAGATTTAACATAGTATTGTTATATATTGCTATAAATGGTAATAAATAAAAAATATCGCTAAAATCAGTAATTATTTATTAAAAGGCGCTCATCCAAATAATTTTTCCAATAATGAAGCTTTACATTGAACCAAAAACAATGAGACATTTCATTGAGTCGGGATTTGAGCCCGAAACCAGAGCCCGTTCAGCCTTCTAAAACCAATGAAATTGAGCCCAAAACAAGAGCCCAAAACAAGAGCCCATTCAGCTTTTCAAAGCAAAAACAAGAAAAAGAAAAAGGAAAATGTTGCAAGCCAGAATCGAACCCAAAGCATTTCGGTCAAAGTTGAACTCATTAGCTGCTGAGTCATGCTTCTCTTTTGTATTGAGGGGGTTCATTTTAATATATGTACTCATAAAATCAGAAATAGACCTTATATATACAATATAATTTTTCGACGAGGGAATTCAAATGAACCCCTGACCTCCACGTTGGTCCGCCCCTAGGTGGCAAGAGTGCATGTTTGTTCTCCTAGAGACCTTTGCCTTCTATGAACTATGACAAAGAAATAACTTAATTGGGTAAGTTAATTATTTTCATGAACTAATCATGCATTGAAGTACTGAATATAAGACATATATATATTTGTTAACCATGGTTAAGCGATATATGCATCGTCAATTAAAATTTAAGTCATGAGATTAAATTACTTAATTTGACACAAACATTTAATGTAGATAAATATTATTTTTTTCTCTCGTAGTTGTTTTATATCATTTTCAAATGAATTAACAATAATAAAGTTTTCAACCTATTGCTTAATTGATATTTATAATACAGTAATAATAAGAATAAAGAAACAGAATATATTAAATGGACGGTGGCTGTATATTTCAGCGATATTATAATATTACTATTTTTGTTCTTGTTACCTAGTAATGACCAAATTATTATATTTTTTCATAAGTTCACAAACAAAAATAAAATAAAATAAAAATGTTCATTTTTCTAAATGACAGGTATTTTAATAATTAAATATACCAATTATATATTCTTCCAGCTTTGAAAATATCTCATAGGACTATATTTTGTGTTTTTTTTTCCCTTTTTTTAATTGCAAAATATAAATTATTAACCATGTGGAAGAACAGGATTGTATTTAATTGTTTTCTTTAATTGAAAAAAGTAAACGTGGATCTTATAAGATTTTAATAGTAGTTGAAATAATTTAAGATAATTTAAATTACATAAACACTGATAATATGATTTTTTTAAAACTTGCAATTTATATGTAATACCAATTACATGACTTGATTGTTTTGATGTTTTTTTATTTTTTAAAAATAAATCTTGTGGAGCTAGAATTTCACTAAAGAGATTTAAAATATAAAAAAATAAACACATAAAAAAATCGACTGAATTCAACATTTACTATATATACATGCCATAATACTAACTTTATATATACCATACAAATTTTCAATGCCTTGTACTCTTAGCTAACTCTGCTCCTGTTGTCAGCGCATACAACTAAAACTCAAATATTTTTATAAATATATTAATAGCTAGCATGTCTTCATATGCTTATATAAGGGACCACACTACCATTGTTAAATACAAAAATCAATCAATCAATCTTCTTCCTCAAATTCTTGAAAAAAAAATATGGATTGGGAATTGAATTTTTACATACTTTGTTCTACTATAATCTTTTTATTAGCTTTTATCTTCTTGATTTACCAAAAAAAATCATCTTTTTCTAAGTACAATTTACCTCCAGGACCAAATGGATTACCAATTTTTGGTAACATGTTTGAACTTGCTGGGTCAGAACCATTCAAAAAAATCGCAAGTTTAAAAGACAAATATGGCCCTATTTTGTGGCAAAAAATAGGTCCCTCAATGAACACAATGGTAATTCAAACAGTAAATTCATCAAGTGAATTATTCAAGAATCATGATGTTACATTTTCAGACAGGAACATAGTTGATGTTAATTTGGCACATAATTTCTATAAAGGGTCAATGGCTTTAGCTCCCTATGGTAATTTTTGGCGATTTTCGAGGCGAATTTGTAACGTGGAAATGTTTGTACATAAAAAGATAAATGAGACAACACTCGTTAGGGAAGAATCGATGAATAAAATGCTTGGATGGATCGAGAAAAAAGCGAGCTCGGGAGGAGGAATACTAGAGGGGATTGAGGTGACACGTTATGTGTTTCTAGCATCGTTTAATATGTTAGGTAACTTGATTTTTTCTAAGGACTTAGTGACGGATTCAGAATCTGAACAAGGGTCAACGTTTTTTAACGCGATGATGGGGATCATGGAATGGTCCGGCGTTCCGAATATTTCGGATATTTTTCCATGTCTAAAAATGTTTGATATACAAGGTTTAAGAAAAAAAATGAAACGTGATATGGGAAAGGCTATAGAAATTACAAAGAAATTTATTGAAAAACGTATCGAAGAAAAAAGGTGAAGAAAAAAAATCAATTAAAGATCTATTGGATGTTTTGCTTGATTTTGAAGGAAGTGGAAAAGATGAACCAGCTAAATTATCAGAACATGAAATCACAATTATTATATTGGCCTGGTAACTTCTTTACTCTCCTCGTCTCAAATTATCTATCGTGATTTCTAATTATTTTTTTAGAGAGAGACATTTTCGCCGTTCAATTGTTTTATGATGGGATATATAGTTAATCTCGAGATTTTACCTAGGTCCTAAATTTTATTCTCTCTGTTCTTCTTTATGTGATATGATTTGGGGTGCAAAGGTCATATATTGACTAATTTTTAGTGTGAACTTAAACGTACGATCTTCATTTTTTTTCTAAATAATATATACATATATAAATTAAGTACTTTATAGTACAATAATGAACAATTCAAAATAGTCAAAAGTAGTAAAATATATATTGTTAAAAAAATTATTTGGCTCTCAAAATAATAAGTGTCACATAATATGAAATAAAAGGTGTAGTACTTTATCTCGAAAGAATTTAACTTATATGCATGCGAGTATAAAGAATTTTTACACAATTATATTATTTTTATCTGTTGTAACATGTAACTTAATTACCTCATTTTCAATATTACAAATCTCGTTTTTTATACAGAATTTCCTATACATATTTATCAGGTTGTGATGTAATAGTATAATTTTTTTTTTAGACTGACGATGTATATAAGTTAAACTCGTCTTGAAAATTTACTTTGCATATGAAATTTCCTAGGAAATGTTTCTAGCTGGAACAGAAACAACAAGTAGCAGTGTGGAGTGGGCATTGACTGAGCTATTGCGCCATCCACAAGCAATGGCCAAAGTGAAATTAGAAATTTCACAAGTAATTGGTCCTAATAAAAAGTTCGAAGAGCGTGACATAGACAGTCTACCTTATATGCAAGCCATTCTCAAGGAATCGTTACGTTTACATCCTCCACTCCCTTTCTTAATTCCAAGAAAAGCAATTCAAGACACAAAGTTCATGAGGCACGATGTACCAAAAGGGACTCAAGTGCTTGTGAGCGTCTAGGCAATTGGAAGAGATCCTGAATGTTGGAACGACCCTTTTGAGTTCAAGCCTGAGAGGTTTCTTGAATCAAAAGTAGATGTTAAGGGGCAAAATCACGAGTTAATTCCATTTGGTGCTGGACGAAGGATGTGTGTTGGCCTTCCTTTAGGTCATCGTATGATGCATTTCGCGTTTGGATCGTTGCTTCATGAATTCGATTGGGAGTTTCCTCATAATGTTTCTCCTAAGTCCATTAACATGGAGGAAAGTATGGGAATTACAGCAAGGAAAAAACAACCTTTGAAAGTGATACCAAAAAGAGTTTGATATTAGTTGTGTTTTTATAATTTTTCTCATGGATTAGTATTGGCTTGGTTGAAAGACTTTGAGATTGGTAGACTCTTATATCAAATCATGTAAATTTATTACGGTTTGAATGATTTAATGAGATGAGAATGTATGTTAATTAATCATGATTATTAAGTGTTAAAAGTCTATGTACAAACACGTGTTATGTATTTATTGACTTGCTATAAACACTAGATGTGAATATATAAATACAATATAGAACTACTAGAGTTGAAGCAATATATCATACTACCCTTTGTTTCCACCTTTTATGGTGATAACCGACAAAAAATGAGTTTTTTTGAGTCTGAACGAGTTTATTATTCTACTACTAAAATATATTATTTATATTTATTTTATGAATTTTTAAATTAAAGTTACTAAATTCAGATAAACCCATTCTACATCTGCTATGATGTTTGATGAAGTCCTACATGTGGAAGCAAAATAGTTTTCGAACACATTACTACGAAAATTACATTTTTATAACTTGTATTTAGGGACAAAATTTAAAGAGTTGCCTAAAAAAAGGCTATATTGTGCAAATAATCCAATACCATAGCTATTACTCACATTGTGACTGAAATATTTTATTTTTACTTAAATAAAAGTTCGATTTATATGACTTATATTAGACTATCCAAATGAATAGGCTAATGTTTCTCAAATTTGAAATATCTTCATAAAATGTATGAACTCATATCATATGTATCTAGTATATATCTAGTACTATATATATATAAATGTATAGTGACATCTCAAAATAAAATATAAAACACCACATTGAATTATATATGCTCAAAGGGATACATTACAATATACAACTTTATTTATTTATTTATTTTTCTTTTTTGTTTCACACATTATTTTTTATGTATAAACATGGTATAGCCTTTAATGGAATTGCTTTCTTCAAAGTCATCCCCATTCTTTCATTCATGTCCAAATCTTCTGGTTTCACTCCATTAGCTAAAACCCAATCAAACTTGTGTAAAACTGACCCTAAAGTTAGTGGTAACATACGAGAAGCAAGGGGAATTGCAGGGCACATTCTTCGACCAGAACCAAATGGTATGAACTCAAAATGATGACCCTTATAATCTATCATATTAGGTTCCAAGAATCTCTCTGGCTTGAACTTCAAAGGATCTTTCCACGTCTTTGGATCCCTACCAATCGCCCAAACATTAACAAGGATTTGTGTTTCTTTTGGGATGTGATAACCTAACATGGTACAAGAGTCCATGGCCATGTGTGGGACTAAGAATGGAAGTGGAGGGTGTAACCTTAGGGTTTCTTTGATCACCGCGTTTAAGTAAGGAAGTTTGTCTAAGTCTTCTTCTTCTAGCTTATTCGAGGGGTTGATGACTCTTCTTAACTCGGCTTGGACTTTTTGAAGAGTAGTAGGGTTGTGGAGTAGCTCTGCCATTGTCCATTCTAATGTGCTTGTAGTTGTATCTGTCCCTGCCGTGAACATCTCCTGATAAAAAGACAAATCAAACACTTTAATCTTAATATATATATATATATATAGCATACTTTCATTTATTTGATTATGTGTCTTCAACCAGAAACGTACTTTTAAAAACAAAATGTATACCACTAATTAAGAGAGAGTTAAAACCTCTTAATGAAGCTTCAAAGTATAAATCCCCTAAATATATTGATAGTAAATTTTGTCAAAATTAAGCACTTTTGATATCCATTTGGAGAGTTTTTTCATTACTTAGTACACGTGTTTAAATACAATTTTATTGTCATTTAGTCAAATGGTTGGCGTGAGTTTTGTTTTTCCCCTCAATCCAAATAAATAGAACCACCACACTAAGTGTAGCCCAACCAAATATATAATAGTATTAATTTGATTTATTATTTGGTGGTTATTGAACACCAAAATCATATTCAAGAAAATAGCTTAAATTTGAAATCATTAGGTAATAAATAATGATCATTATTATTGGACTCATTTAACAACCAACAAATGATGTTAGTAACTTGATAATAAAACATGTTATCTATTATAACATGTTATAATATAGTATACATAAGTTAAATCTCAAAATATTCGAGCATATAGAGTATACTTACAAAAAGTATGGTATTAATCGTTTGAGATGAAAACCTAGAAGGACCCTCCACACCATCACCACGATATTTAAGAAGTACATCTAAATAATCCTTCTTTCTCTCTTCACCATTTTCGATATCGTCCATTCTTTCTCTAAGATATCCACCCGCGATATCAAATGCCCTTCTAACATGAAATTGCGTCTTCCTCCTTATACCTTGTGGATCAAGACATCTCAAAATAGTAAAATAGTCTGCGATATTAGGTTTTCCTGCAAACTCCATAACTTTTCCTGCATGGTAAAAGAACTTTGCACCTCTATCCGATGTTGGATCAACTAGGTCTTTTGAAATCAATAGGTTTCCGATTAGGTTAAATGACATTAAGAAGAAAAACCTTCCAACATCAATGGAAGTTGTGCCTGAATTCCCCGCGTCTTCCATGAATTTAATCATTTGATCGATGCATTTTGAACGTACACCTCTCATGGCATCAAGACGACTTGTTA
>JAJOOS010003546.1:0-12500 GCA_029582725.1 Solanum chiquidenum | reverse complement strand
TTGAATTTCCAGAAGTTGGTTTATACGATTTTCACAATGAATTTCAATTCAAGATTTGGGTTTTCATCTATTCTAACTGTAAGTTCATGAATTTTTATAATCGAATTATGAATTGTGAAATCTCAAACATGAGTAGCTAAATCCACAACTAGGGTTGTGGGAACCATGAACAATTAACAAAGTATGAGTAATAATTAAGTAATTCTTGAAAAGTGTTTATGCATGTATTGTTAATCCTTTCATTTAGAAGTAATTTTAATAGTTGCAAACATTAGAACTCGCCTCGTTCCTACTTGGTGAACCAAGGAGGTGATGAATGAGAAAAGGATTAAACAATAGAGATTTAGTGGATGCTATCTAATAGTCTTCTTTTAATTGAAGTGAGGGTGAAAATGAAGCTAAATTGATATGATGACTAATCTGGGGTAAAGTTAAGTGTTAGTAAAGCATACACCCGTACACGGACCAAGTTGCGTGGTGAAATTCCTATTTTGGAGGACCAAATACATAGGGATACCTTATTTACCAACCTTGCATTTTAAACACTAGGAAAAGATTACTATTATTAGGATTACTGCGTTAAGAGTTTGTGGGGAATACATATACCCTAGTTTCCATCTTATATTGATAACTCAAATCATGAATCTTGTCTACTTGTTACTTAATCATTCTAATTAGCAATCTCTTACTTATTTACAACAAAAACCCCTGCTACTTTTCTCGGAAATAGTTTGACTAAAAGGAGATAATTGTGAGTTACGTTTAAGTCTAAACCATTTTTCTCGTGGGATCGACCCCAACCTACAAGTTGAGTTCTTTATTTGACAACGATCGCTTATGCTTCTTTAAGAGAGATGTAATTTGAGCGTATCAAATTTTGGCGCCGCTATCGGGGAATTTGGTTTTTAGATTAAATTTTACTACAATATTGAACTTTAGTCAAGTATTTCCTGTTTTTACATTTTTGTTTTGTTTTTGTTTTCTACAGGAACCAACTCTAGTGTATGCCATGTACACGGAGTCGAGGCAAACCCTTGACCCCCTACGATCCTTAATTGAGAAGAACTCTGAGAAAAATGAATAAGCCTCCTGGGGTGGTTAATGTTCCCACCCAGGTTCATGGTGGTAATCTATTCAGAAATGCAGAAAGGGTGCAGAATCCGCCAGCACCGAGTTTTCGTGATAACTACAGGGCTGACTATGATACAGTTGGTTTAGATAGGCCTATTGTTCTCCCTCCTCTACCTCCAGGGCATACATTTATGGTAACCAATACTCTGATACAAATGCTTACAACGAGGAAGTTGTTTGCTGGGTTGGCTTCGAATGACCCATACGCTTACATGGATAAATTATCCAGTGTTTGCAAGAGTTGTGTAGGATGACTAGAGTTTGATATGGATGTCATAGGTTTGAGAGTATTCCCAGTGTCATTAACAGGTGATGTTGCTGTGTGGTTTTCTGAGCTTCCATATACTTCTATCAATACATGGGACCAATTGTATAAGGTGTTCGTAGCAAGGTACTTTCCGGTGTCCAAGAAGCTAAATCACTAGGATAAACTGAATAATTTCTCAGCACTACTTGGAGAGTTTATAAGCAGTTCATGGGATAGGTTCACTGGGTTCATAAGGAGTGTTTCGAATCACGGCATAGATGATGAGTCACTGAATGAGTATTTCTATAGAGGACATGATGATGATGGCCGGGCTGTGTTAAATACTATTGCTGGAGGGTCATACAGTGAGTGCACTTTTGAGGAAATTTCTGAAAAAGTTGAAAGGATTTCCCAAAATAATAAGGTGTGGAGCACTAGAAAGGTTAATATTGGTAGGAGCACTAGAAAGGCATAATGATGACATTCATGAAGAGATGGCTCAAATCAGGACAAAACTTGGCTTGGTCTTAAAACATGTGAGTGGGAATGCAAAAAGGGTGAATGTTGTGAATTATTTAACTAGATCTCTACCACCACCTGTTGAGGAGTACTACTATGAGGAGGATGCAAATTTTGTTAATGATCATACGGGGAGTTTCTGAACCAACGCCCAAGGTTCCAACTCAGATAATTGGCACCAAGGTCAAGGAAACCAAGGTCAGAAATATGGCAACTACAATCGTGAGGGAAACTATGTCTGAGATGGGAACTACAATCATAACAACAATTACAACTGAAACAACTACGATAACAGGAATGAGAGAGTTGGGCCCTATGTTCCACCTGGTAATAGAGATGGCGGTAATAGTATGACTCGCATTGAATATATGATGCAAAAGATGATAAAGAGGGATTTGATGCAACTGATGTGAATATGAAAGAGATGTGAAATGACTTTTCTGGAATCGTTAAAAAAGTTTATGCCCATGCAGTGTCAATCAAGCAACTTGAGCAGTAGTTTAGTAAGTTGTCCACCACTGTAAACCCATGTCAGCTTGACACACTTCCTAGCAAAACCATCCAAAATCTAAAAAATGATGGGCATTGTATGGCAGTCACTACTCACGGAGGAAAAAAGACTGTAGGTTCCCCCATGCCGTCTGAGGTTCAAAGAGTGATAGAAAGAGATGAGGATCAAATTGAGGTTACTGAAATTCCAAATGATGATACTGAAAAAGAAGCTAAGGTTACCCAAAAAGTTGTTCCCATTCCTAGACCTCCACCTCCATTTCCACAGAGATTGGTGAAAAGGACTGAAGAGGGAAAATATCACAGGTTCATAGCTATGTTGAAGCAATTGTCGATACACGTCCCATTGATAAAAGCTTTGGAAAAAATGCCTGGGTATGCTAAATTCATGAAAGATATGGTGACCAAAAAGAGGGTTGTTAGTCTTGAGAATGATGAGAGGCTGCAACATTGTAGTGCTAATGCTACTAGGTCACTTGTGCAAAAGAAATAGGATCCTGGAGCCTTCACTATTCCTTGTACCATTAGGATTCTGCACTCTGTGAAAGCTTTGTGTGATTTAGGGGCCAACATTAATTTTATGCCATTGTCTATTTATAAGAAGTTGGGTTTAGGAGCTCCAAAGCCGACTGCAATGCATTTACTTATGACCGATAGAATTGTAAAGAGGACCATTGGAGTGCTCCAAGATGTCTTTGTGAAAGTAGAGTCATTCATCTTTCTGGAAGACTTTGTGATACTTGATTGTGAGGTTGATTTTGAGGTTCCCATCATCTTAGGGAGACTATTTCTTGCTACTGGGTGTGCCTTGGTTGACATGGAAAAAGGGTAGATGAAGTTCTGATTAAATAATGAGGAGGTAACTTTTGACATATATAGGTCTATGAAGCATGAAAGTGATCTTAAATCGGTATCCGTGGTAAATCATATTGAGGGGTGGTTTTCTGAGGTGTCCATTGAGGAAATTTTAAGTGTTGATGCGCTTACAACGGTGATGATGAATTTTGATAGTGATGGAATTGATGGGTATGATGAGCTAGTTGCTACACTTGATAGGTTCGAGTTTCGTTCCAAAGCAAAAATATTGGAGTTAGATATGAAGAATCGAGACTCTCCACCTGTAAAACCGTCTGTAGATGAGCCTCCAAAACTAGAACTCAAGGCTCTACCATCTCACTTGAGGTATGTTTTCTTAGGGAAATACAACACTTTACAAGTAATCATTGGTGCTAATTTGACCGAAGATAAAATAGAGTCCTTGGTATCTTTATTGAAGAGGTTTAAGAGAGATATAAAATGGACAATTGCGGACATTATTGGGATTCCACCAGGCATCTGTTCTCACAAAATCCAACTCATGTCGTACAGTAAGCCAAGTATTGAGCATCAAATGAGACTGAATCCCCATATGCAAGAGGTTATGAAAAATGAGATCATTAAGTGGTTTGATGCTGGAGTCATATATCCCATCGTTGATAGTAGTTGGGTTTGTCTTGTTCAAAGTGTGCCCAAGAAAGGGGGAATCACCATGGTTCCTAATGCTAAAAATGAGTTTGTTCCAATGAGGCTGGTGACTGGTTGGAGAGTGTGTATGGACTACCGTAAGCTAAATGCATGGACATAAAAAGACCACTTTCCAATGTCGTTCATGGATCAGATGCTCGATCGTCTCGCTGGTAAGGGTTGGTATTGTTTTCTAGATGCGTATTTGGGGTACAATCACATCTCCATAGCTCCAGAAGATCAAGAGAAAACCACCTTCACTTGTCTTTATGGGATTTTGCCTTCAAAAAAATGCCATTTCGGTTGTGTAATGCTCTAGCGACCTTCCACATGTGTATGATGTCGATATTTCCAAATATGGTGGAGGACACGATTGAGGTATTTGTGGATTATTTCTTTGTGGTAGGTGACTGATTTGATTATTTTCTGATGCGTCTGACCGAGGTACTAAAAAGATGTGAAGAGTGAAATCTTGTGTTCAATTAGGAGAAGTTCCATTTCATGGTAAAAAAGGGTATAGTTCTGGGTCATCAAATTTTAGAGAAAGGTCTTGAGGTTGATAGAGCCAAAGTTTAGGTAATAGAAAAGCTTTCACCACCCATCTCTGTAAAAGGTGTACAAAGTTTTCTTGGGCATGCAGGTTTCTATCGAAGGTTCATAAAAGATTTCTCAAAAATTGCACACCCATTGTGCAAGTTACTCGAAAAGGAGTGTAAGTTTGATTTTGATGATGCTTGTCTGAGAGCATTTGGAGAGTTGAAAGAGAGGTTAACTTCGGCACCTATCATTATTTCACCGTATTGGGACAGCCGTTTGAAGTAATGTGTGATGCGAGTGGGGTGGCGTTTGGGGTAGTATTAGGACACATGTGAGAGAAGATTCTTCATCCGATTTACTATGCCAGCAAAGCTCTGAATGTGGCTCAAAAGAACTATACTGTGACTGAACAGGAACTCCTTGCCATGGTTTTCACATTCGAGAAATTTAGGTCCTACTTGCTTGGTTCTAAGGTCATAGTTCATAGTGACCATTCTGCATTGGGGTATCTGATAGTTAAAAAGGATACAAAACCAAGGTTGAATATATGGGTATTATTGTTGCAAGAGTTTGAGTTTGAGGTAAAGGATAGAAAGGGGACAGAAAACCAGGTTGTTGATCATTTGTCGAGATTAGAGGAGGAAGCTATGAGGAAGTTTGAGGATGGAGTTGAAATTAATGATGCGTTCTCTAATGAGCAAGTATTGGCTGCTTCTTATGATCGTATCCCTTAGTTCACAGATTTTGCTAACTACTTGGCAAGTGATTTGGTTCCGTTGGATTTGTCATTCCACCAAAGAAAAAAATTCATGTCTCATGTGAAGAATTTTTTTTGGGATAAGCCTTACTTGTTTCGTGTTTGTGCTGATGGGATTATTCTTTGCTGTGTGCCCGAGGTTGAGATGATGAGTATACTAGAGGCGTGTCATTCATCGCATGTTGGTGGGGACCATAGTGGTATCAGAACATCCATAAAATCTTGCAGTGTGGGTATTACTGGCCTACCATCCACCAAAATGCTCATGATATTGCCAAGTCTTGTGATTATTGTTAACGAGAAGGAGGAAATTCAAAGAAGCAAGAACTACCTATGAACCCGATATTTGTGATTGAGTTATTTGATGTCTGGCGTCTTGACTTCATGGGTTCATTTGTGAGTTCGCATGAGATGAAATATATTCTTGTTGCAGTTCAATATGTATCAAAATGGGTGGAAGAAATTGTGCTTTCAAACAATGAAGGAGAGAGTGTCACCGCATTCCTGAAAATGAGTATCTTCTCCAAATTTGGTACACCTAGGGCAATTATCTGCGATGGAGGTTCTCACTTTTGTAACAGGTTGTTCAAGGTGTTGCTAGAGAAATATGGTGTTCGTCACAATGTATCCACTCTTTATCATCCGCAGTCTAGTGGGTAAGTTGAGGTGTCAAATAGAGAGATAAATCAAATCCTTGCAAAGACTGTGAACTCCAACATAACTGATTGGTCAAGAAGGCTTGATGATGCTATATGGTCCTATCACACTGCATACAAGACTTCCATAGGTATGTCCCCCTACCAACTTGTATATGGGAAGTCATGTCATTTGACTGTAGAGCTAGAGCATAAAGCAATGTAGGCACTAAAGAAGTTGAATTTGGATTGGGTAGCCACATCGAGTCAAAGACTGAATGATATGAATGAGCTTGATGAGTTTCACCGAAAAGCATATGAAATTCAGCCTTGTACAAGGAGAAGATGAAAAAGTACCATGATCAGAAGATTAAAAAGCGTGAATTTTTTGTCAGTGATATGGTGCTGTTATTCAACTCAAGGTTGCGCTTGTTTCCTGGCAAGCTTAAGTCCAAGTGGACCGGGACATTCAGAGTAACTCAAGTATTTTGACATGGAGCAGTTGAGCTCGAGAACAAGGAGGGAACGAGATTCAAAGTGAATGGACAGAGGATAAAAGTCTACTTGGGGAAATCTGACAGTATACATGAAGTGATAGAGGCTTAGCACCTTGATGAAGTCTCAGTAATTAAGGTGTCTGCGTCGTGTCACGACGTTAAATCAAGTGATGGTTGGGAGGCAACCAAAGATGTACAATCTAGCCAACTATAAGATTTTCTTTTCGATATAGGAGTATTCATAAAATTTTAGCATTTTAGATAGGTGTTTATTAATTTCTTATTCTAGTGTTGGCTAGATATAGATAGAATATGGTCTATGTCTAAAAGGTGTCCAGAAAATGTAAAAAGAAAGTTCTAATGTTTTCTACGTGTGCAGGGACGAAAAGGAAAAATCTGCATAAATTAAGCTATTGCAGCGGTCTACGAATCCCATCGACGGTCCGTTGATCAATCCACGGACCGTCGATGGCATCCGTACACCTCAAGTATGTTTTTTTTGGTTCTTATTAAGTGTTGGAGTGACCTACAGACCCCTTCAACGGACCATAGGTCGACCCATGGACCGTCGACGGGATATCGTGGGTCTAAATTAGGGTTTCTGCCTGACTTGACCTAGACCCCATTAAAATAAAAAGTTCTCAAATTCAAAACATCCCCCATTTCCCACCTTCGCACCAACAGTTTTAAACCTTCCATTTACCCTATAATTTCCCATTAACCTCCCCCCCATCACTCCTAAAACAATTTTCATTTACTATTCTAAATCATCCACCTTTCTTCCTTGCCCAAATTCCAAATTTTCTCCCTCACTTCCTTTTTTTCTCTCCAAAACCTTTCAAATGTTCGAGTTCGGTGTCACTGTTGGTCTAGGAGCATTTACACGTGATCACACACTCACCATTATTGCTTACTTGTAAGGTACCATGGCCCCGAAACAAGCTCCTGTTTACTCAAGGAATGGAAAATCCAAATCAGTTGCCCTTCTGTCCGTCTGATTGACAAAGATAGTGACCAGGATTACATCCCGGAGACCACCAGAGGCTCCCCTACTGCCCTCCGAACAACGAGGAACATGGCCAGGCAGATACTTGCATCAAGTGACGAGGTCGAGGTCACTGCCCCCATTCTGCGAAGGGGGCCACACATATAGGAGAGTCACAGTCCGGCTCTGAGTCGCAGTTCGACTCCTGTTCCAGTGGCAACACCACTGCATCTTCCAATGCTCATAGCACAGGGGATGCCCTTGTACCACCCAAATTTGAGTTGGTTCCCAGCGCCACAGAACAAAAAAAGTGGTGTATTGCGGGCCAGTACCAAATATGTGAGAAAGAGACGATGTTGAATGAGCACTGGAAGATGGCTAGGACCATTGCTGAGGTGCGCATTGTACTGAAAGGGAGTCTCCATACAATGCCCATTATTGAGGAGCAATTTCGGAGGCACAAATGTGAGTGGATGGCATGGAGTCTAGGAAAATATAGAAAAGAGATGACCAGAGAGTTCTATGACTCCTATGTCACTGAAGAATTAGTGTCCTCAAATGCATATTTTGTCACAATATCTGATGAAAACCCTTAATTTTCACGTATTTGGAGTTTAAGGGAAAACATGGACACTACTTAGCAAAAGGGAACAAAAGTAGCTGAAAGAACGAAGAAATGAAGATCTAAGAATCGCCGAACCCGTTCGGTGAGTCACCAAAAGGTCTTATCCTCACCTTTTGTTCTAGTGTGTTGAGCCCTGAAGGAAAATATCAACTCAGCGGAGAAAAGAAGCAGTCGGTGTGTCACCGAGTAGTCCCGCGATGCAGTAATATGTAGCCCAATGATCCAAAACACGACGATGCTGAAGGATAGAGCAAGACAGAGATGAAACCTACCAAAGGGCGGATCGCCGAGTTGATCAGCGATCTTGACTAACAGCGCCGAATGATCCGCTGCATCACAGTTTTTTGAAAACTATAAATACTCGTTGAGAATTATTATTTTAGTATCAAATTTTTAGCTTTGAACATTAATTTTTCAGACTTTGCTTCTAATTTTTGAGTTCTAAGTTTGGAGAGGATTTTGAAGAACTTGAAGGTTCAAAGGGTTTCAACTCCATGATTTTGGACTTGGGTCTTGTGGATTCTTCACTCTTAACTTGTTTTGAGACTTAAATTTTCATACTCATTTGAATGCAAACTCATATTGGTATAAATTTCTATTGCTTTAGCATGTTTAGCTAAAACTCCAATTCTTGGGGTGTGATTTTGTGAATATGGGTTAGATTATCTGTTGGGTCCTGCTTGTTGGTGGTTTATTTATTGTTTTGATGTTATTTAATTTAGTAGTTGTGATGGAACTTAATGAAATTGTAGTTGCAAATACGATTTCACCTTTGTGTTTTCGTCTTGCTAGAGAGAGAGGTCGTAAAACTAAGACTACTAAATTAATGGCGAGTGGGAGTCGGTCGACATGAGGTTCAGCTCGAGAGAGTGAACCCTAGTCTCATTCCCACATACTCAGCTCGAGACAATGAGTGGGCTAAGGTGGAGGCTGTTCTTAAAAGCGACAACTCGGTGTTCGAGCGAAATGGGGTTGATTCGGGGTAAGTTGCTCGATAGAGAATTTGCCTTCTCTATAGTCTAGCCTAGTCACAAATATTCAATGAATTTACTACCAAAAGCATGTACCCAATGATTTAGTCTATCCTGTATTCCTATCACATCCCAAGAATCTGCTCTCCATAATAGTATCTTTCTTTATTTTTACTGTTTTTGCTATTTGTGTTTACTTGTGAAAACCCTGATTGATAATTAATGCTTGCTTCACCCCTTAGATATAGCCTGTTTTTATTCAAAAATGTTTTTAGCTATGAATAATTAAAACTTTTAATTTTATTTTCCTATTAATTTTCACCACCACTCCCTTGGGACTCGACCCCAATCCTTGGTTGGGTTATTATACTACTGCATGATCGTAGACACTTGTATTGGAAGTTGTGTCTTGATTACCCAAACATCAAAATGGCGCCGCTGCCGGGGAGTGGTGTCACTTGAAAATTTTTAGTTTAGTAAATTTTTTGTTCTTCTTAGTTGTAGTTCACTTACTTAATTTGTAGTTTTGTTTTTCTTGTTTGTATTGAAGCAGAGGAAGTGAGTATGGCGAGCAGCACTCGGGAGCTAATGGAGTTTCCTCTATTAGAGGTAATGATATTCTGGGATCGTATCCTCACCTTCAAGCAATTTGAAGGTGAACGGATCCACAAGTCATGGGCAAGGTTTAATGAACTAATCACTCAATGCCCAATTCATGACATTCCCGACATAATCCTCCTTGACTATTTCTACAGAAGTCTTGGTCCTAGAAACAAGAGGTTGGTCGACCAACTCATTTCGGGAGGCATCACGAAACAACCATATGTGATAGCAGCCCAAGTGCTTAATCAAATAGCTGAAACGATCCAAGATGTAGAAAAAGACTTCATGTTGGCCTCCCTAATGACTCAGATGGATGAGTTGGCCAAAAAGATGATGGAGACCGAAGTCCAGTGCAAGAGGAAGGATAAATATATCCCTCCTCATGAGCGAAGAAGTCCCAAGGACAATGAGGTTAAACACGTTGAGGGAATAGTCTCAATCATTCTCTACAAAGTGACTGAGAAAGATAGAGAGGTGGAAGAAATGAAGGAAAACATTGAAGGGATGAAGCGAATGATTTGGTCTCATTCCAGAGCCGTCCAACTGCTCGAGAACCTTGTGGGTCATGTATTGCCGGATCTCCATTAGCACCAAAACAGGGGGTTGCTTAGTGTTGCTATGGCTAACTCCAAAAATGGAGTTTGAGTGCTGACTGGCATCGTGCCGCGACGTTAACTAAGGCGTTGTTTGGGAGGCAACCCAAAACCCTTTTTATTGTTTTAAGTTTAAAAATAATGGTGTGTTGGTTGTGCAGGCCAAAGTGTGGCAAGTGTTAGGAAATAAGGAGTTTAGCGAACAAAAAGCTTCATTCGGCGACCCTCATCCAGTCCGCCGTTGGACTCAAGGCAACTTTAAGCTAAAATCTGTGAAACTCGACGAGCCCAAGAAATTATTGGCGAATCGCTAACCTGTCTGGCGATCCCAATCTTTACCTCCGTTTGGATTCCCAACATTGACTGTGAGTTCTGTAAAACTCGGCGCATCACCGAATGGTTAGGGCGACCACTATTAATGTCGTCGAATGGGTAAGAGCTGGACAGTCTTCAAAATCAAATTTTTTAATTGTTTAAACTCCTTAAATCTCCCTCACTTTTAATTCTTAAGAACTCACACATGCACCTCTACTTTTATATCTCTGCATCTATATTGTATGTTGGTTATTAAGTTGTGCTCCGATTTGGATTGCATTGTCACGTAGCATCTCAATTTCATCTTAATCGGCATGAAATGTTGGTTTTCTATGCCCCGAGTTTAATTTATCAAGCATTATACTCATTTTCAATAGCCTGATCTTGTTGAAGTGTTATGATCCTGCCTGATAGGATTAGATTTTTTACATGCATGATTTAATTTGATAATCTTGTTCGAGTAGTTGTGATAGTTGAAATCCTGTAATTGCCTTAAACTGGATTAAAATTCGAGGGGTGGTGTTTGGGTGTTATGGATCTGAGCTTAATTGAACTAGTGCATGGTTTGATTTTATTTTCGGGGGTTGCGGGGTTGAATTCGAGAAAGTGGGTTAAAGGTAGGCACGTTGTGTCGTTTGGCGAGCTGGGTCGAGTTTGCCAAACCAGTCGGTGGTTCGCCTAGTGCCCCCATCTCACCTTTAATTTCTTGCTAAGTGAGTAGTTGAAGTATGGAACTTTCGGTGAGAAACCTGATGTTGCCAAAACCACTCGGCAGCTTGCCGAAAGGCTTTTTAGTCGCCCTTTGTATGCACCCCTGAACCTTTTTTGCACTGGAAATTTCGGCGGACCTATCTTTGTTCATCGAAAGCTATCGGCGATACGCCGAGTGGTTCCCCTCATCGCCTACTTGCCGTAGTTTTTAGAGCTAATTCCTTCGGCGAGTTCGATCTACCTTGCCCAAGAAATTCGATGATTCACCCTCTGGTTTGGCGAACCAGTCTGAAATTGTTCTGCTTTGCTTCGGTTTAGGTTTTTCTAACTTCTCTTAGAGATTTTGCAGACATGACAAAATCAAAAGTTGCTGAAAGAATAACACCAGCTCAATAGAAGTCCAAAGGGATTGTAATAAATAAGGATGCAACTACGTCGAAAGGCAAAGCTACGAAACTACCCACAAATATCGAGAAAGGCAAGGGTAAGAGGCCCACTTCTGCCAGGAAAACCATTACCCTAGACCCTCATATTCCTTCATGTGCACATGGATTCTGTAGGGTGATGCATGTCTTTCTAGCGGACTCACACTCAACAGAACTTGGTGAATCTGGTACTGTTGTTCCTCCTATGGTAACCTCGGGTACTGATGCCCAGGCTCATGATGAGGCATCGAGCACTGATGCCCAGGCAGATGGAGAGACTGCATAGACATGATCCCCTCTTTACCTCCCTCTTTATTTTATTTTACTTTAATGTTGAATAATTCCTATTTACATTTGAGGAAAAATGGTTTTTATTTGTGGTGGTGTGAGGCTCACCTTTTGTGTCCTATTTGTTACTCCTATTTTTGTGTATATATTTGGGCCGTTCTATTTAAAAATTGTGTTGTGTACACTATTTCTGTGGATATTTATGATTTTGACCCGTCCTAAATTTTTTTCCACCTCTCGTGTGTTGAATATGACTGTTCTTTTGCAAAATTTAAGTTTTGGTTTCTATCAATACCGATGAATTGAATAGTTCTCATGATCAAACGAACATAAATGAGCTGCTATGATGAGGCAAAATGAAGTTGCATAGATAATATGTGAACTCTTTGCATCTCGTTGTGATTAGCCATGTATCAAATTGATTCTCTTGTGATGACCGTTGCACACTACCGAAAGTGTGGAGTCTTGTTTGGCTGTAGTGTCAATGCCTAGTATGAAAAGCTTACTCTGAACCATGTATGATAAATCCTAGAATTTTCCCCGTTGGTCTGATCGACTAAGTAAGGCTATCTCTTGATATGATATTAGGCAACTTTAAAGAGTGTGAGCCAATTTGACATACACCTCTTTGTGGACTACCCTGTGAGC
>JAJOOS010003545.1:0-26086 GCA_029582725.1 Solanum chiquidenum | reverse complement strand
CGACGGATTGGACTGACGGGCCGTCAATCAATCGACGGTCCGTCGATTGGGTCCGTCGGTCAGGTCTGCTCGACAGGCCTTCACTAAAACGAGCATAACGTTTTACTTGGAGGTCGGATTTTAGCAAACTCGGTGGCGTTGGAAAGAGGATTCAATTATCTATCATATCATAGGTCATGGGACACATAATTACTTTTGTGCTAAAAGTTATGACCATCTGAAGTTGACCCATCAATAATTTTCAGCTAACTGACTGTTGACCCTTACCTACGGTCAGACCTACGGACCGTGGATCGAATGACGGTCCATGTTGGTCGACCGTAGTTCATGTCAGAGGTTGGGTAAGGAAGTCTTGATCCACGGACACAGACCACGGACCGTGGTCTAATCTACGAACCGTGAGTCTATCCGTGAGTCGAGACTTAGCCTATTTTTCTAAGCTAGGTTGCAGTGTCCATCTACGGACCACCATCACGGACCGTAAGTCATCTCACGGTCCGTAGGTGGTGCCCGTAGCTTTTGATTTTCTGGAAAAAAAAAATCGGTCTGATTTCTGAGGTGTTACAAGTAGATCCACTAGTTAAAGTCTGTAAAGCTAAGTTTTACGGGGGCACATAGTTCTTGGAAAAAGGGATTGCTTCTAAAGGTCTCATGCCTCTACTAACCGGTGACCTTTCATCCTTAGGTCCTAAGTAAATTCCCAACGGAAACATGCATAATCATAGAAACCGTAAGAATCTTGTAATGCTAAATCATTCATGAAAAATCTAATAATCTGAGTAGCTCATTAAAATCATGATAACATAATATAATCTGAAAGACTTTATCTAAAAGTATCTAAATCGTGATAATCATATAAACTTAATGATACTTTATCCGAAAGAATCCTTAATTCATGAAAATCTGAGTTCATAAAGCTTGCATGTGAAAATAGCATAATGGTGATCATTAAAATACTTGCATGTCATGGGTTTATAATAATACCATTGAGATCAATAAATTATAACCAATTCATGCATTATAAGATCAATCCAGTAAGAAGAAACTGAAATTCAATAAGAACTAATAAGAAATCAAGAAACCCTAGAATTTGATAGGATCATAAATTAAGAAATTAAGGTTTCTTTGGGACTCAATGGGTGAAGAAGCACTCATTGATGAAGTTCCTACATACCTTGATAGAAATCCTAAGTAAAATCCTTCAATAGAGACTTGAGATCTTGAAGTCCTAGATTACTTGAGGGAGAAGACTTGAGGGAGAGAGAATTGGAATTTGGGAGAGTATATGAGAGTGAATGGGGGTAGTAAGGGCTTTTAGGAATCAGTTATAGTCTTCAAAATAAGCCTAAATGACGTAGTATAGGTATTAAAAGAGTGGGAAAAGACCCAATTAACCCTGAAATAAAAATTGTTGAATAGGCTTAAAGGGACCATCTACGGACCGTAGCTCCTTTCACGGATCGTAGAATCCGTCTGTAGTAATCAACTTAAAATCCTAAGTTTCAGAACTCTAAACCACAAACCGCTGTAATGACCCGTAATGTCCACTCGTTGAATCCGTTTACTGAAAAATCACCAAGTCTCTAAAGGATGAACTACGAAAGCATTTTACGACATGTAGTCCTTTGTATGACTCATACTACCTTCTCGTAGAAGCTAATGTACTAAAACTTCCCAACTCTGAAGTCTGACTCTACGAGACCCATTTACGACTCATGGTTCCTTTCGCGAGCCGTACTATTGGCTCGTACATGACATCCTGAAGTTCTGAAGTTTCAGGGCTTGTTTCTATGAGCCTATCCACGACCCGTATAAACATCTACAATCCATAAATCCTTCCTAACTAATCAAGACACATCTACGACCTGTAAACCCATGTACGACCCGTAAACTTGCTCGTATTCCTTGAGATACTTAGCCTAATTTCTGAAGCCTCAACCACGGAACCCATGTATGACCCATAAACTTGCTTGTATTCCCTGAGATACTTAGCCTGATTTTTGAAGCCTCAACCACGGATGGTTTCCACGAGCTGTAATATATTCTACGATCCGTAACATGAGTTTGCAAAGACCAAAAAGCTGCAAACTTCAACTGGTTTTCTGCACTTCACGAATATTTTTGAGTTATGCACATCCAAGGTGTTACACTTGGGGTGATCGAGGTTGCTTTGATCGTGGAGAGGTTGGCCACTACGTCAGAGATTGCCCCAAGTGTAGAGTTGTAGAACCTACGAGTAGAGGCAGTGCTCAGGGCCGTAGGGGTGGTCCCCCAAGTGCTTGAGAAGGTACTCAGGCAGGTAGAGCAGGTGGAAGAGTTGAACTCCAGTCCGAGGGAGGATGTGGCCATTTTTATGTGGTTCCTGCTAGGTCGGAGTGTAAGGCTTTAGATTAAGTGATTGCAAGTATGATCTCAGGTTTTTGTTGATCGACCTTTGCTTTATTTGATTAAGGATCTACTTATTTGTATGTATATGTTTATTTCTCTCCTCAATTAGAGTTGCATTTTGACCCCTTATAAATGTTGTTGTCTGTATCGACTCTCGTTGTTATTCTTTAGTAGTTGATCAAGTTTGTAGAGCATGTGTTATGACAGTTCAGGAGTGCAACACGCAAGCTGACCTTATTTTGCTCTATATGCTTGATTTTGATGTTATTCTTGGCATAAACCGGTTATCCTCCTTATGTGCGGTCCTGGATTGCTTTGCCAAGACTGTTATCTTAGTCATGCCTAGTATTCCCCCTGGTTGTGTGGTAGGGTTCTAGTAGCCGCACATCAACAAAGATTATTTTTTATGTTCGGGCTTACAGGTTAGTATCTAGCGGGTGTTCGGCCTATTTGGCTTTTATTGGTGATTTTAGCAGGGAGGGCCCTATAGCTGATTTTGTTCCTGTTGTGCGAGAGTTTGTCGATGTCTTTCCTACTGTCCTACTTGGCCTTCACCCTGAGCGTGATATTGATTTTTCTATTAACCTTGACTCAAGCACTCGTTCTATTTCTATTCCACCCTACTGTATAGAACCTGCTTAGCTTAAAGAGATCAATATTCAGCTTCAAGATCTTTTGAGTAAGGGCTTTATTAGACCGATGGTCTCACCTTAGGGTGATCCCATACTGTTTGTGAAGAAGGATGGGTCTATGCGTATGTGAATCAATTATAGTCAGCTCAACAGGGTGACTGTGAAGAATAAGTATCATATGCCTCGTATCAACAACATGTTTGATCAGCTTCAGGTTGTTATGGTGTTTTCCTAGATTGAGTTGAAGTCTGGTTATCATCAACTAAGAAATAGGGTGAAGGACATCCACCTTTAGGTGTGTTTTTACTGTGGAAAAAGTACTCTCTGGATTACTAAATCACCACATAAGTAATCATAACTCATAAGACTACATTCAAATACTACTTGGCACTAATACTTCATCAAAAAATTGGGCCAGTGTGCGCACGGCTAACATCATCTAGTAGATGAAACAAAGATCAATAGAAAGAGTGATTTAGGACGTCAGAGTGAAGATAGAATCAGCTATCTGTCATGCACAGCAATGGCTCTTTCTTTTCCTATAGCAAGATAAAATACTCTGAGTTATCATTCCATCATTTATTGCAACTAAAATGCTAGCCCTCGGCATCTAGTAATATACAAGATTCAAGGTAGCCAATTGTAGGTCAATTTTTAACTCGTACAATTGCACCTTAATCAGCCCTGTTCTAGTGGCAGCACTGGTCTGTAACATTTTCCAGCCAGCAACAGAAAGAAGAGAATTAGACAGTGAAAAGCTGAAACATAGAAAGTTAGAAATTTTGGTACTGCAATACAAAAGACAATGCTGCTGCTCTGAGATCATCTACTCATCTAATGTTCAGAAACTCAACTGATATATAGAGTCAACAAACTAAATATCAAGTATGAGGTCTGCTCAAAAGGGGACTTCTCTCCGGACATTGCAGTAGTACTGCTTTTCTGTACTTCACCAGATACAAATCACAAATGCAAGTCTTCTTGCTCGAAAACTCTCCTATCATGATGATCTTTCTTCAGATTTGAAACCGTAACAACTTTATAACACCATAATGAAGGAGTAACACCCTTGGGATTAAAATACATAGAGATTCAGGCCTCTGCACAAACACAACATTCCGTTCAATAGAAGCACCAGAACATATCCACGGAAGCAGATTTATTCTTGTGCAAACATCAAATAGTACAGTATCAATTTGGCTTTATTGGCATTCAAGTATTTATTTACTTTTACCAAAAGCATCCGTATAATTTCACTTCAACTCTATTTACATTCTTATAATATTTCACTTAACCGGAAATATGCATAAAGTTTTCATAAGGTAACCAGAAAGATCCTCCTTTATATTTTTCATCCATTTTTAAGGTAGCTCATAACTTCTCACAACAATCCTTTTGCTTTCATCCATTTTTTAACGGCAAAAATCTATTGTAGGTTCCTCTTTCTCTAGTGTTCTTCTTTCCCCTCTCTTTTTCCCTCTTCAATTATCACATCACTAATCAGTCAAAACCCCTAATTCCTTTTACTTCTGATTTCTGCAGGACGTAAATTGAATTTCAACACCTTTACTGGATTGGGTTGTACTATTACATTTTACTTCCCCAGTATGAAGAATGGTTCAAGTCCCTCTACATAGTAGTAATTAGAATGTGAAAACTAAAGAGCAACAGTTGGTATTGGTGTTGGGGAGAATGGACTTGGAAGCATGAGCTTGGGATTACAGCATCAACTTGTTTGCTAATATGAAACAAAGCAAGAAAAAGCCAATATGAACCTACGGTAGTTGCTGAATTCCTTCTAGATGCAAGGTCTACTATATAACAATAATGTTTGTCTTACTTCTCATTAATGAAATACATCTAACACTAAGTTTTCTTTACTGTTACAAGTTACAACTGATAAAAGAAGGATGATAGTTATGTTTTGAGTAGGTTTTGATGGGTGGAGTTTGACTTGGGTTAAGAAGTCAAGTGATATCATTTAAGTGGCATGTGAAGACCAGCTATTCAGGTAAAAATCTTTTTTTGTCACAAGGTAAGATAAAGTAATAGCAAAACAATATCTATAGTTGTTTACTGAACAATTCCATTTGTCAAGTGGTTCCCTCAATAGGCAATAACAATGCAAATTTTTGTCCCTGAAGTTACAATTCAGTCAGAAATCTATGGTGCAGTCATGCAGATTATGCCTTCTTCAACTATAATTTGGAGAAGAGTTTACCGGCAAAGGTAGTTGAATTCTAGTATAGCCTTTCTCTCACTCCCTCTATCTCTTTCATAAGCAACGAGAATACAGTGATGTAATCCATAAGAAAAAATGGACAATCAACAAATAGCAAATAAATAAGCAACCAAAAGGATAAAACCATATTTTTGCATCAACAGTCTAATGAGTTCCTTTGAAACTTTGCCATCTTATTAAGATAGAAAATACGTTGAACCACTAACCAACAGGATTTCCACTTCTTGCTTATGGTTACCTTCCTAAGTAATAACTACTAACCAAAAGAGTCTTTGTTGTCATAGATCTTGATAATTATACACTAAAGGATTTTAGAGAATCTAGCTAGCAGTTTTACCTTCAGATTGCTTCAAGACAAGCACCACAGATCAACTACAGATTGATATTATAGGACTAATGCCAGTTGCTAGGGCAATTATCAGGGGCCTTCCTTCCAAAGAGGAGTGAAAAGAACCTAATATAGTACTAAGGAAGTGCCAGTTTCACCTCTGTTTTTTATGCTTTTAGTTACAGTTCCTGTCAGTCCCTGAGGTTTTCAAAGTTAGGTACTTCCTTTCGGCTGATGAGTTGTAATATATATTGTACTTTTTCAGGATGAATGTATCCATCTTGGTTGTGTTTGTAAGTGACATCATTAATGCGATCAAGATTAAGAATACAAGCGAGAATATCTGTAGACATTGGAGTTGATCATAAAATTCCTTCATTTACATCCTTCCACGCTATCTCATCCATTTCTTGAAATATTTCCATTGCCTCTTCTGTTCAAATGCCATAATCTCTCATATAACACTCAATTCCAGTCGCGATCTGATAAATTTGGCTAATATCCCACCTATTAATGAAAAAGAAATGAATTTGATATCTTATAAAAAAAAGATTTTGCAAAAAGCTGTTATTTGTGTATTATATTTGATCATCTTTAAATACCTAAGGAGGACCAAAGATTGCTACAATACAAAGGAAACTGAATAAAAAGAATCAGAAGATCACAAAAATAAGAGATATTAACGACATATGTGATAAGGTGAATTTACCACTTATTTATATGTCTTCTAACCATTAAATGAGACTACTTATATAGTGATTTGTGATTATTCTAGGTGGGAAGCTGCAAAATATGTTGTGTAAGGAAAGGAGTTCAACAGGAGCAAGAGGAGGAATTGTTGTGCTGAGACCACTGTCAGGCCTCTCGCACCTGCAGGGAAAGAACCGCAACAGCAAAGAGTTCACTGTTCCACTAGAGTCGCGCCTGCGATGAAGTAACACCACTGCAATCTCGCAACAGCGAAGGGACACCACTCCAGCAAAGTTGAGGAAACAATAACAGGACCGCCCCTACGAGAGAATATTTGTGCTTTGTATTGAATATTTGTAGGTGTAGTTGCTAATTTCAGATTTGAATACTGTGTTAGATATAAACAACCTTTGGGTTTTTGATTTATGTCTTTTGTTTTTTTATTTAGTTGAATACTATCTGATTATGAATCGAGTCCTTGATTATCTAATTAATCTCATGCTTTAATTGATTTCTTGTTCTAAAAAAAGGCTGGGGTAATTAATCCTAAAACAGAATCTCCCCTAAACAGATCAATCTTGTTCATGTTTTGCTTCTTGCTGAGAATATTCTAAAGTGGTTTATACATGTTATTTGTGTTAGGATTTGAATTTTCTATTACGATATTCTTTAACTCGTCATAAGTTACAAAAGTATATTTTATGAGTTTGTAAATGCTCTAAAACACACACAAATAACTTAAAAGTTTAAATTGAAGTGTTTAAACTTTTATTTTAATAACCGAGAAATTCGCATGTGACCCACCGCCCTTTGGACCAATCAATCACTGCCTTCTAAGTTCGGTGGATAATGGACCCACCCCTCTACCCTTCTCCACTTAAAAACCGGGCTTCGCTTTGCATGGTGTGGGACTTGAACCTGCGACCTAAGCCACAAATCCTCCACCTTTTGCCACGAGCTAGGCCTTGGGGGCACGTTCAAACATTTTTATACATTAATATGAGTAAGAAAATAAATATTTTCGTATTGTTAAAGCTAATAGTGGAAGGTTGTTTATTAAGCATGTCTACATTAGGAAATATACATAGTTGAATAAGAGCAAATTTAGAAAATATACAAATACAATCAAAAAAAAAAAATTATCCCAGAAACTATCATCAATTTACATATTAACTTTGCTAAAACATATATCACAAAAAATGATGCAATAAATTTTTTCCAATGATTCAGTAAAATAAATTATACTAAAAATACGTCATCTGCAATTACTTTAGTTACGGATTTTGACAAAGATACAATGAACAAAAAAAGAATTTAATTAATATTATGATTTGGGTCAAATCCTACCAAATAAGGGATCATCATAAATATTTTTACTTTTTGGTTATTGAGTTCATTTTTCATCAAATAATATAATAATTCTATCTCTATAAATACATCTTTGAAACAAAAACTCAACATCACATTTTTTTACATTCTCAAATCAAAAGTTTAGCCATGAGAAGACATAATGGCCGTAAAAAAATTTAAATTGCGAGGATGCAAAATCAAACCAACTTACAAGTAACATTTTCAAAAAGACGTGATGGCCTATTTAAAAAGGCAAGTGAGCTCTCTACTTTGTGCAGTGCTAATGTTGCTATTGTAGCTTTTTCTCCCAGCAACAAAGTATACGCATGTGGACACCCTTCCGTCGAGTCAATTGTGGATAAATTTGTCGGAGAGAATCCTCCACCCGACACTGATGATCCTAACCCCATCATTGTAGCTCATCAAAATGCCACTATTGATGAGATCAATGAAAAGCTGAACAAGTTGGAGAGATCATTCGAAAGAGAAAGAAAACATGGACAAGCACTTCAAGCATTGAGGACAGAACCTTCAAATGAAAAACTTAGCTTTTTTGACCTTAAGATCTTGTGCGAATCCTTTGAGGCTGCGGATACAAAATATGTTGTGTAAGGAAAGGAGTTCAAAAGGAGCAAGAGGAGGAATTGGTTAGATGTATTACTAGGGTATTTGCTCAAAGAAATGGAGAACGTGAAAGGGCCAGTTTTCCCCAATAATTTTGCACACTAGTGAAATTACGTGCGCTTGCACATTTTTCACTTTTTTGACCTTGAAAAGTTTTTTCACTTTGTTTGGCCCTGAAACAAAATTTAAAAATATTTTTTATTTGTATTTGAGATAATGTCAAAAACACATCTAAACTATACGTTTTTTTTAGTTTCATACCTAAACTATTGAGAGTGTAAGTTTCATATCTAAACTATCACTTTTTAGTTTGAGAAACACGCCTCTCTCTTTTATACCACTTTCATCATGGTATGTGTAATATACTCTCTCTTTTATTTTAAAAAATTGTCACATCACACTCCACATAAACAAAACATTCAACCTTGACAAAATATGTTGTGCAAGGACAAGAGTTCAAAAGGAGCAAGAGGAGGAATTGTTGTGCTGAGACAACTGTCAGGCCTCTCGCACCTGCAGGGAAAGAACCACAACAGCAAAGAGTTCACTGTATAACAAAAGAAAGATGGCAGGAACAGTAAAGAAGGAAATAAACAAAACTGCCAAAAGTTTTCTTGAATAGAAAATATAGTTTCTGAATTACAAGAGAAAACAGAGCGTGTATATTCTCTGTATTAACTGACTCCTACTTCTAATATAACTCCTAACTTATAGTGTTTTTATTCCGCTAAACAAACTCCTAAACTTACTCCTAAAGTTCCTAACTCTCAGGCCACTTTCTAAGACTGTTTTGACTTGGTAAATGCAGTAAACAAATAACACAATAAGTTGCACTAATTTGTTACACTCCCCCTTAGTGCAAGCTCACGATCAACAACTCCCAGAGCATCTCGAAAGTATTGAAACTTAGACTTCTCCAAAGCTTTAGTGAATATATCAGCAACTTGAATGTTGGTGCGAACAATTGTCAGTTCAATCTCTTCACTTAGAACTTTCTCACGAACAATAGAGAATCATCTCCAGTTACATGATGTGAGCACCCTGAATCAACGATCCACTCTTCCCTCTTATTATTGTTGTCATAATTGACAAAATCTTGTGCTAACTTTTTTTCAACAGCTTGGATGCTAAACCATTGCTCCCATTTCATTTGCTCATCTCCTTCGTTGGTGCACGCGACATTGGCTTTGGAAAGTTTTACTCGACATTTTTTCTTGATGTGCCTAATTTTTCCACATCTGTAGCACTTTTTATTGTTGTGTGGATTTCCACCTTTTTCCAGGCATGTTTCTTCATCTTTATTTTTGTTCCGAATTGATGCATTCTTCTTGTTCGGCTTTCCTTTAGAAAATAGAACAATATCGGATTCAAGGTTCTTAGCCATTTGTTTAGCTAAAGCTTCTTGATTAGAATGCATGTTCTCCAATTCTTCAACAGATGGTTGCTGCGGCCATCCTTGAACGGAAATGACAAAAGGACCGTATTCCTTTTTCAATCCACGAATAAGATAGCGTCGTAGGCGTGACTCGCTAATCTTCTCTTCTGGATCAATCTCTGAAATTTCAGCGCAGATACTTTTAACTCACAAAAAGTAATCTGAGATTGGCATACCTCCCTGTTGTAACATTGCCAACTCATTCTCCAAAAGTTGCAGCCTTGCTGTATTTTTCTTGGTAAACAGCCTTTCTAGCATGTCCTAAACTTCTTTTGGAGAGCTAACATCACGAACATGATCAGTAAACTCCTTGCTAATAGAAGTCCTCAAAGAAAAGAGAGCTTTTCCGCACTTGATCTTCAATTTTCTTCGTGATTCAGCATTCTCAGGAGTATCGACTGGGATTATTGAATCAGTTCCTACAATTAAATCTCATAGATCCTGACCTTGAAGGTATGCTTCCATACACATTCTCCAAGACTTGTAGTTAGTTCCTACAAGTTTTTCTATTCCATATTGAGTATTTCCTCCGTTTGAGACTTTCATTGCTACAGACAACAAAAGCTCTCCCTTCACACTTTCAAACTTCTCCAACAGGATAAACTGATAGACAAGAAGACTGAAACAAAAAAAAGTTCCTCCTTCAACCTGGTTCTTGATACCATATAACAAAAGAAAGATGGCAGGAACAATAAAGAAGGAAATAAACAAAACAGCCGCAAGCTCTTCTTGAATAGAAAATATAGTTTCTGAATTACAAGAGAAAACAGAGCGTGTCTATTCTCTGTATTAGCTAACTCCTACTTCTAATATAACTCCTAACTTATAGTGTTTTTATTCCACTAAACAAACTCCTAAACTTACTCCTAAAGTTCCTAACTCTCAGGCCACTTTCTAAGACTGTTTTGACTTGGTAAATGCAGTAAACAAATTACACAATAAGTTGCACTAATTTGTTAGACATTGTTCCACTAGAGTCGCGCCTGCGATGAAGTAGCACCACTGCAATCTCGCTACAGCAAAGGGACACCACTCCAGCAAAGCTGAGGAAACAATAACAGACCGCTCCTACGAGAGAATATTTGTGCTTTGTATTGAATATTTGTAGATGTAGTTGCTAATTTCAGATTTGGATACTGTGTTAGATATAAACAACCTTTGGGTTTTTGATTTATGTCTTGTGTTTTTTTGTTTAGTTGAATACTATCTGATTATGAATCGAGTCCTTGATTATCTAATTAATCACATGCTTTAATTGATTTCTTGTTCTCAAAAAAGGTTGGGGTAATTAATCCTAAAACAGAATCTCCCCTAAACAGTGATTACTCAAGGAACATCAAAGGTGGATAGCCTAAAGATCTGGGTGTCGAGATCAATCTTGTTCATGTTTTGCTTCTTGCTGAGAATACTCTAAAGTGGTTTATACATGTTAATTGTGTTAGGATTTGAATTTTCTATTACGATATTCTTTAACTCGTCATAAGTTACAAAAGTATATTTTATGAGTTTGCAAATGCTCTAAAACACTCAGAAATAACTCAAAATTGAAGTGTTTAAACTTTTTTTTTAATAACCGAGAAATCCGTCTGCGACCCGCCGCCCATTGGACCAATCACAGCCTTTTAAGCTTGGTGGATAATGGGTCCGCCCCTGTACCCTTCTCCACTTAAAAATCGGGCTTCACTTTGCATGGTGTGGGACTTGAACCTGCGACCTAAGCCACAAATCCTCCACCTTTTGCCACTAGCTAGGCCTTGGGGGAATGTTTAAACTTTAAATATACATTAATATGACTAAGAAAATAAATATTTTTGTATTGTTAAAGCTAATAGTGGAAGGTTGTTTATTAAGCATGTCTACATTAGGAAATATACATAGTTGAATAAGAGCAAATTTAGAAAATATACAAATACAATCAAAAAAAAAATTATCCCACAAACTATCATCAATTTACATATTAACTTTGCTAAAACATATATCACAAAAAATGACGCAATAAATTTTTTCCAATGATTCAGTAAAATAAATTATACTAAAAAATATGTCATCTGCAATTACTTTAGTTACGGATTTTGACAAAGATACAATAAACAAAAAAAGAATTTAATTAATATTATGATTTGGGTCAAATCCTACCAAATAAGGGATCATCATAAATATTTTTACTTTTTTGTTATTGAGTTCATTTTTCATCAAATAATATAATAATTCTATCTCTATAAATACATCTTTAAAACAAAGACTCAACATCACATTTTTTTACATTCTCAAATCAAAAGTTCAGCCATGAGAAGACCTAATGGCCGCAAAAAAATTGAAATTGCGAGGATGCAAAATCAAACCAACTTACAAGTAACATTCTCAAAAAGACGTGCTGGCCTATTTAAAAAGGCAAGTGAGCTCTCTACTTTGTGCGGTGCTAATGTTGCTATTGTAGCTTTTTCTCCCAGCAACAAAGTATACGCATGTGGACACCCTTCCGTCGAGTCAATTGTGGATAAATTTGTTGGAGAGAATCCTCCACCCGACACTGATGATCCTAACCCCATCATTGTAGCTCATCAAAATGCCAATATTGATGAGATCAATGAAAAGCTGAACAAGTTGGAGAGATCACTCGAAAGAGAAAGAATACATGGACAAGCACTTCAAGCATTGAGGACAGAACCTTCAAATGAAAAACTAAGCTTTTTTGGCCTTAAGATCTTGTGCGAGTCCTTGGAGGCTGCGGATAAAAAAGTTGAAAAACTAGCAAGCCAACTTATGGAGCGTGGTATTGAATTTCCATATCAAACCATTGGAAGTGCGCTCGCTCCTTTAAGAGCTAGGGAAAGCACTTCGTCCGATTCCGACGAAGGGTCATCTGGATCCGGTGAATAGATTTTTCTTGCTTTATTTAAAGTTCAATAACTTAATTTGGTATTTATAGAGTTAAGTATGTCATATAGAGGATTAAGTTTTGATCTTAATTTTATCTTTCAGTATGTTCATCATGGAATGGAATAAGCTTTTTATTTTGGTACTTTATTCGTTTGAATTACTTTGTCTTACTTTTTGTTTGGTCCATTTAAAAAAAGAATGTCTTTTTACAACACTTAGTTTATAATTTTCACATGTCATGTTTAAAACTACAAGTCTACAAGAACTGCTAACCAACAGGTTTTCCACTTCTTGTTTATGGTTACCTTCCTAAGTAATAACTACTACAGATTGCTATTATAAGACTAATGCCAGTTGCTAGGGCGACAATGAGGGGCCTTCCTTCCAATGACAAGTGAAAATAACTTAATATAATACAAAGCAAGTGCCAGTTTCACCTCTATTTTTTATGCTTTTAGTTATAGTTCCTGTCAGTATGAAACAAACTCGATTCCAACATAAGCACTATTATATATATTTATCATTGCATATAAGTTACAATGTAGAATACGCACAACAAAATAATAACACACTAACTAGGGATAGATTAACATAGAAGAAGGTAACTAGAAGGGGATGAGATACTAGAACAGAGAAAGGAGATGAGAGATAACTGACCGCCAAAGTTTCGACATAATTAACAAATGGTTATTGGACCTGGATCCCAAATAAAATTCTCTAATAGCCCATAGACCCTTACAGAGTTAGCTTGGTTCATAACACAGTCCCTAAGGTTTTCAAGTTAGGTACTTCCTTTCAGCTCATGAGTTGTAATATATATTGTATTACCTGTCCTCAAATATTGTGGGGATTTTCTTTTTTCTTTTAAATCTTTTTGCAACATGTCTGTGAATTCAGCATTTGTCTCAACATAACTAGTTTGCCAAGTTTTTCACTAAAATGGGTCTTGAACCCATTCTAGTATGAGCTGCCAAGATGCTAAAGGATTTATATATGGATAAACTGGTGAATGACTTGACTCAATTATTTTTTTTCTTTTCTGATAAAGTATGAGTACTTTAATTAATGACAGTACCAAGAAGCAATGACTTGACGCAATTTTTCTTTAGACAAATATGCCCTAATTGATAAGATGATATGAAGTACAATATGATGAACAAAAGACAAAATGCTACATGTATGCAATACTAAGATTAAAAATTCTCACATCCAAATACTCTATCCACTCAACAAAGTACCCAGATCCAAACATTGTTTTCGTTGTAAGATACTGATTTCTATCAATCCCATTCAATTCAAGGAATTCATAAACTGTGAATTCTCAATTCTCAATGACGTCAGAATGATAGTGAACCAAGACATGAAGTGTAATGCAAAAGAACGCCTTATTTCTGGAGACTTCATGCAGTGCAAGATGAACAAGGAACAGCTTGAACTAAGAGGAAGCAGATTAATTCCTGTGCAAGCACAAATCTGGTAGTATGTGGCATTACAATAAACTGATGTAAATCCATGAAATGCTGTTGTTTACACTTTAGGCTACAGGTTCATAGACTATATTTTCTAACATGATAGCAACTTGAGAAAAAGAAAACCAGCAATACTCCTTAAAATGGCAACTTAATTGGCTAAAGGGGCATCCTTGAAAGTACTGTTGAAATTGCAAGCATAGATATCCTAGACAAAATAAAATACAGAGGCTTTTGAATAATCTAAAGGAGATGGAGGATAAAGGTGGATAATGCAGAGGAACATGTTCCTGTAATACCTGTATAAAACATCATCTTGTGCATCACACAATACATGAACCCTCATATGGGTTGCCAAAGTAAGGAGAGACAAGGCTATCAACAAACGTTTGAGCTTCATGCGTAATAGGATTTACATCAATCAACAGATCCTTACGCCGATTCTCCTTCAGATTGTAGACAACCCATTCTTCGTCGACATCCAATAAAACATCATCATCATCAGTAATGGAACACAGTAGCGTACTAAGAGAATCATCCAAACTCGGTTCTATAATCTTAAATTTGGTCCAAGACTCCTTAACCCCCATACTCTTTCATGATCCAAAATGTAACTGTGTTTATGTCTCGGGGTAAACTGGTAGATATACAAAGACACCCTTTAAGAGTTGCAAGATTACACATAAAGCAATTATCCTGAAGATCAATAGGTCCTGGTACCTCCAAGAATTTATCAACACTTAAATCAAAAGCAGCAATTGCAGTTGAATATTCAAAATTTCTACAAGCCAACCAATGCAAAGCCCCATTAACCAAAACCCCAGAGGCACGGTCAGTAAGTGAATGATCATAAGGAGAAATCCCAAGTGTCTCCCAATGGCCCTTTCTCACAGAGTACAAATCCACATAAGTATTAGACATAAATTCATTATTCGTATCACGATAGGAAAGAGAAACCACCTTATAATCATCACTAACAATATCATACCCTAAACCATACATGTAACAACTAGTTTTCGGAGGAAGAGCCCAATCAAAAACAGGAAATTTATTGTATTCTAATGTAGTTGGGTTGATCAAAAATTGAACATTTTCCCTATCAATCACTAAGATCAAACCATTACAAGACCCAGCTACAGAAATCCAGTTATGTGTGAGCTGCTGAAAATTAACCTTTGTTGAAATGCTATCGATGAATGCATCTTCGAGGATGTCGTGGCTAAGCGTGATAGTATGAAGTTCGCATAGCCAAGTGACGATAATGAGTTTCTCTTCTTGTGTATGGGCGTGGAGGTTGAAGTGAAGTTTGATGAATTGCGGGTCTGAGAGAAAATTGCGCCAGTGCTTTGATAGGCACCTACACCGCCCAATGGACTTCACAGGGAGTCTGTAGAAAATGTCAATGATGAGTTCTTCCGGTAGGTATTTAGCTTTGATCATCGCCATTGTTGGATTTTGGAAATGTGGCAATTGGTTAAATGTATTTGCTCAAAGAAAATGGAGAACGTGAAAGGGTCAGTTTTCCCCAATAATTTTGCACAATAATGAAATTACGTGGGCTTGCACATTTCACTTTTTTTTTACCCTGAAAAGTTTTTTTCGCTTTGTTTGGTCATGAAACAAAATTTAAAATAATTTTTATTTGTATTTCATGGCCAAACACAATCAAATAGTACTGGTATTATTTTTCATTTTTAAAAAAAATCTTCAGATTCATAATAAACATTGTCAAACGTCCACTTATGAATGAATTAATGACTTGTAAATTTACCAATTATATATTGAATTTTTTTTAGAAAAAATTACAGAAATCCCACATTTTAGTTTACTTATTACCATTATCCCCTATAAGTTTTACAAATCTCCAAAATCCCTCATTTTCGATCATCAGATTAGTGTATCGCACGCATCAGATTAATGTATCAACGCTTATATTATTGTATCTCGCACATCAGATTAGTGTATCGTGTATAAAATGTAATGTATCTTACTTAACGATTAATGTATCTCGTGCATCAAATTAATGTATCAACGCTTATATTATTGTATCTGTTTGAGGGATTTCTGTAATTATAAACTTTTAAGGGATAGATTGTAATTTTGCCTTAGAAGTATGTGATTTCTGTAATTTACCCTAATTTTTTATATCATATCACTTGCTGGTAGAGCTGTCAAAATGGATTGGTCCAACCCAACTCAACCCAAGTTTAACGGGCTAGAGAGTTAAATGGGTTGGGACGAGCTGGCTCTTTTAATTAAAGGGCTTATAAAATAGCAGTTCAACCCAACCCTAAGCGGGCCACGGGTTGGGACGGGTCGGCCCTTCACCCAAAAAATGAACAACATTGGTTTCTTAGAAAGAGTATCTAAGAGTATCTAAAAGTATCGAACATTGATGTCTGATGAACACGGCATCAATACATACAAAAATTCAGGTATGAATTACATACTTTAGTGAATACTTACAAACCAACATAATAGCCAAGATACAACATCGTAAGATTCATCCGAGCAAAAAATATTACATGATCAATTTTTTCTAAACAAGACAACAAAGGGGAAATGAAAAATTAGGCATAAAAACAAAAATAGGCTTGATTTTAGTGGGCAAATGGCCCTAAAATGTAAAAGACCTACAAAGGAGTTGGACTTGATTTTATATTTTTTAGATATTTATTGACAAAATCTTTAAAAATAAAACACTACTAAAATATTTATAATAAATATTTTTAACATTCATAGCCCATAGGCTGGCCTCTAAGCCTCACAGGTTGGGCCTACGAGGCTAGCGGGTCAAATGAGGTTGGGTCGAAAGGCCTCGTTCCTAAATGGGCCAAAAAAAATTAGGTCCAACCCTACTTAATTCAAGGGTTGGTTTGGGCTGACTTAACGGGCAAAGCCCATTTTGACAGCTCTATTTGCTGGAATCATTTTCTTTCGGCATAATCATATCACATTTTCATCACAGTGCACAGAAATCAATGCGAATAAGCAATTTCACACCATTAGAAAGAGACAACAACTCAACAAATTTGAGTCAACAATAATTTCATCAAAGCACTTCAATCAACAAATTAGGTTCTACAACAGGCAATTCACAAAGTACAACTTTCAACACGTTGCCTTTTTCATTAATCAATTTTTCATTCATTAAGATTAATCAAGTAGAATAATTGAACTCTTTACCTCATTCTCATTACTCCCCAACACATAATAAAGGGAAAAATACAAGATTCTACAAGTTTTACAAGGTTTAAAAAAGTTCACTTGCCTCAATTCAATCAAAAGTCAATCCAAGACTTGAGCATATCCTTTCCGAACAATGTCCAAAGCCACACAATCTAATCCAATCAAGTAATTACAATAAGATTTTGAAAATAACAACACTCATACCAATGAGATTGTCGAAAGTCCAATCCGAGCATCCGAACCCTGAATGTTGACCAACGTCAACCCAAAGGCTAAAATTCACAAACTTTCAACTTAAGACCTCAAATCTTTGAAACCAACAACTCAGTTAGACCAGTTTCCACATTTTGGAATTGATGGAATCGATGGAATTCTACTTCCGAGACTCGAAACTCCAAAAGAAACCAAAAATCACTTTTTAACAAGTTTAGCCTTTCAACTTCCAAAAATTCCATAATTCACAACTTTTAACTCAAAAATCGAAACCAATTTCAAAATTCAATCATAAATAACTCGGGGTCAATATTGGGAGGGGTAAAACAGTAATTTTAAGAAGAATTCCAAAAATGACCTTTTGTGTCATTACAGGTCATCAGCATAGGCGAACCCACATGTATAGGTGGGGTGTACGTGCACATGTTTACTTCAGAAAAAACATGGGTATATATGTATATATCTTTTGAGAAACTAAAATATAACTAACCGTGCACCCATAGAGAGCTTAGAAGTGCACCTTGGGACGTTGGTTTAAGTCAGTGCACCCACCCGCATGACCACTACGTGACCAGGGGATGATCCCCGCTAAAACTCCATTTCACTGTTTTATTATAATTTTTGAATTTAAAGGGCTTATTTAATTGTAACATCAAAATTGCTAGATAGGAGATTCATACTCATGACAATCCAGTATAATAAACCCACTTTACCATTGAGCTATCTCACTCAATTGTTTTTCAAATTTTTTAAGAAAGTTAAAGTCTACATATTATCTCAAAGACTTAAATTCATACTATAGCAAAGTAAAGTTTAAGTATTATCTTAGAACTTATATATGATCTATATATTTGTATTTAATATTTTCAGTATTATTCAAGTCATTAGTGGTCAATCGAATTCGACATTTTCCTTAATCGTTATTGAAAGTTTTGTCAACGCCTAAATTAAAATATTATTAATACATCTGTGTGCAATCTTTAAATTCTAAATCCACCTCTCATCATTTATACATACCTAATTAGTTCCACGAAATACAATAGAAGCACCAACTAGTGGTGTGCATCAGTCGGTTCGGTTCGATTTTATATATTATCGGTTCGGTTTATCGGTTTATCGGTTTTCGGTTTTTAAATATGTCAACCCAATAACAAACCAATAAGGTATTCTTTATCGGTTTTCGATTTATTAGTTTTTGGCCGTTATCGGTTCGGTTTTCGGTTTACCCAATAAGAAAATGTCCGTAAAATATTATATGATTTCCCACTTCTCTAAATGCTTTGATATAGTGAAACAAGAAATATCATGACAAATTGCATCAATAAGAGAAAATATAGTACAAAGGCTATAATTACATGTCACCGCCAAAACATAGTATGGAATTTTTTATGTTAATCAATTTACGGACCTTTACAAACTTGCAAATGCTACAACCTACAATTACAAACTAAAACTAAAATCCAATAGTCCAACAAGACTAAAACTAAAACTAAAACTAAAACTAAAATCAAATAGCTACAATTATGAACCCTTCCTTTAGTCTTTAGATTTTGAGTAAACAGTAAAGACTAGTAAAACGGCCTAGTGTGAAGTGGGAAGAGTACTAATAATTTGATATAGTTATAGTGTCTAGTTGTATATTAAATTATTAATATTTAATAATTAGGAAGGGTAAAATAGTCAATTATTACCGTCTTATTGGGTTATCGGTTTACCCAATAACCCAATAGTAAAAACTGATACCGAACCAATAACCCAATAAATTTTTTTTATAAACCCATTAAAAACCCAATAACCCAATAACAACAACCCAATAACATTTTTTCGGTTCGATTTATCGGTCGGTTCGGTTTTTGCACACCCCTAGCACCAACTATTGCTGCCTATTTCTCTAGACTAAGAAATTTGTGGGATGAGTATGATGTGCTAATCCTAGTTAGAGCTGTCAAAAAGGGCCTGCCCACCCCACCCGGCCTAAGCCTCGCGGGCCAAGGAATTTGAAGGGCTAGGGCGGGCCGACCCTTCCTTTGGTAGGGCCTGAAAATGCTCAGCCCAGCGGGCTAGCCCTTATGTTTTTCTTTTTTTATTTTTTTTTTCTTTTCAAACTTATAATTCTATAACATCAAGAAAATGAAAAGATTTTCAAATCAAATATGGCAAACAATAGTGTTGTTTCAATAACACTAGCAAAAATCTAGTGTAATTAGCATGTATCGAGTGAGATAAGAGAGTGACAAGCAAGATGGGAGGAAGGCGAGGGTGCGAGATTTGTATATGTATCCTAGATACATGTGAATCTACTTGGATAGTGTATTTAGAACAAATTAACCTAATTTTGAGTCCATATATTTCGAGATACATGTATCTTGGTACGAAGATTCATAATATTACAACATAGCGTGTATTCAAATAATTAGATTATATACTAGTGAGATTATTGTAATTTACTCTTAAATAAAAAGTTTTGGCCCATGAGCCAACCCCGATCAAGCCTCAAGGGCCAAGGGCTTATATAGGTCGGGCTTCCTACCCCAATAACGGATAGGATTGGGCCGGCCCCATGAGTTAAGCCCATTTTGACGGCTCTAATCCTAGTAATGGATGAGTACCATCCTTACTCTTTCCTTTATAAAAAAAAACATAGTTCGAATACATAATTAAAGTCGACATCTGTTTTTTTTAAGTAATTTATACTCTTTCCTTTATAAAAAAAAACATAGTTCGAATACATAATTAAAGTCGACATCTGTTTTTTTTATGTAATTTATATTTTTATTATCAATTTTCACTTTATTATTTATTAAACTTAAACCGACGATTCTACTTAGCCAATTCACAAATTTAAATATTTATAACATTGACCAATTTAAATTAACTAACAAATCATAAATAATTTCACACGAATGGAATAACCTGTGCTTATTTTTATTACTCCCTCTGTCCCAATTTATGTGGCACTTTTCATTTTTCATGAGTCAAACAGTTTAAGTTTGACTGGGAATTTGCGCATGGAATCTTCAATTATTTTGAAATAAAATATATATATTTGTAAACTACGTAAAAAGTACTATAAGTCATAATAATTGATAATTCAAAATGTTGTCTGAATCTCGAAATCTGAAAAGTGCCACATAAAATGGGATGGAGGGAGTAATATTATTATTGTTACTACAATATGAGTATTACAAGACCATGACACAAATACTTGTAATATTGGTACAAAGGCAATAGACGATGTTTCTCATTTTCGATTTAATTTGGATTTCTTAAGTTATGCCCGAAATTTAGCCTTGTAATCACTCCAAAGTTGATCAACCGTCTTCCCTAGTAAGTCAACAAAGAACTGATCACTATAGCCATTTCTCATTTTCTTGTTAAGTTCTGCCACAAATCCATTTCTCAAGCTATTGCAGTAATCAAGAAATTGAGCAGTCACGTCGTAGCCTTGGTCCCAACGTTCGCCCTGGCCTGGTTTCACCCAGTGGCTTGGCCCAAGACCAGCTTTGAGCCTCACATAATCAGCAATTCCTTCAATTAATCCTCCGGGAGCCCCACCGTTCCCATTTCACTGCCAAACATGAGTGGCTTCGTGGTATAACACTCCAGTGATCTCTCTCCTAACATCTCCAGAGTAACCTTGGATGTACCTGCAAATGCATATTTAACATTTGAGTATAATGAGTAGTATTACTTAATTATATATATACATATGTATCTCATCTGTCACAATATATATGACTCACAATCTCAAAAAGAATGATACATTTATATATATATATATATATATATTATTTTTTGTTTGTTTGTTTTTTGGGAGGGGGGAGGGGTCTGTATTTGGAGTTTGAGACGTGCATTCACTGGTTATTTATTAAATCAATATATGCGTACCTTGCACTAACGTGAATCTCATTGTTGCTAGCGTAAGCTACTCCGTCCATGTCATCGACAAACATGCTTACTTTTGGAACGTTTTTGCGGTCAGCCGGAGAATTCTGTTGGAAGATATTCCTTATGAAGGAAGTGGCAGCTACCAATGTTTGCTGACTATATTGAGCTCCGATATCTCGGTCGAAACGGGCACCACCAGGGGTGTTTGCAGCCGTGTTGGTGACAGAGTAATCTACCGCATCGATTTTTTGGGTGAATATTGCCAAGACAAATAAAGAAGAAATGAAGAAAAAGTTATTAGCCATTGCTTATTTGCTATGCTAGTGATATGGCATCTTATAAAAAGATGATCATTTATATAGTTTTTTCATATTCGTGAAAACAGAGAAGTTGGACCAAGTCAGTTTGGAAAATTAAAAAGGATGATAGTTGATTAATATAAAAGCCGCCAGAGTAGGAAATTGAAAATTTCCAATTACTTTATATGAGTAGGTCAAGTAATTAATGTTACTTGTAGTTAACCAAAAAAAAAAATGTTTCTTGTAAAATGTAGCTAATACTCCTAATATAACTTCCAGGACCCCATCATTTCCATTTTCGTTGCCAAATTTTTGCATATCAAGATTAAAAAGATATTTTATTTGTCCAACAATATTTATTCACTATACTATTTTGAGATATACAACCATACTTGTCTACTTTATGAAATCAATGAATAATTTCACACTTAATTTTTAATTTACAGTTTACACTTATCATTAATTATAGTCATTTGTATAGACATTGTATTTATTATATTCAAAGAGTGATATAGTAAAATTACATTTTTATTTATAATTTCTTAAAAAATGTGTAAAATCAATAGTGGACAGATGGAGTAATAAAAATTACTCTCATCCCAAGACTAAATATAGAGTTGTGCTATTTTATTTTTAAACCGATTGAAAAGAGTATATTGCATAAATTGGGATAAGTATAGTATTGTTTTGTTCTTAATATTAACTACTCATATTTTTCAAATTATTTCTCAAATCTATTGTGATTATATATCAATTAATATAAATATTATAAAATATATATATACACTTCATTTATTATTTTTAAGGGAGTATAAGGTCCATAACACTACAACAAAAATAACTTTTAGCGGTAATAAATAGACACATTAATAAAGAGTGTTAAAGTCTTTACCGGCATTAGTTAAGTGTCATTAGATCCAATGTTGCTAAAGTCTTTAGAGACATATACAAAGAGTGTTAATTGCCGCTAAAAATATATATTTAGCGGCAATTGCTAATTAATTGCCGCTAAAACTCACTTTTGATATAGTGTAATGAGCAAGTAAAAATAAACGAAAAGAATAATAAGCTACAGAGATTGATGCAATACTGGGGTATAAGATTCATATAAACTAGTAGTAACACTTTATTGTGGAACACAAATTAATGTGCAAACAAATCACTAAATTACAACAAATAGTAAGTCTGAATTTATAATTTTAAAAATATAATAAACTTGATATTAAAAAATTTAATAATTGAACTCAAAAAAGGGAGTCAACAAGTCCACCACGATTGAGTCCAAAATACAAACAAGGACTTGCCTTAAAAAATATTTAAATACGTAGGACATGATTCATAAATAACGGTCCTCTGAGGCCCTGCCCAGATAAAGGTAAGGGAAATAGTCCATTGTGGGGTTATTATTACTACGGAGTATTAAAGAAAGAATATAATTGAAATATAGACTGGCAATTCTTTGAAAAGTGGGTGTAACAAAATAATTAATTAAATATAACAGTAAGATGATTTATCGATTTATTTTCGTTGTCCTATAATTATATGTTCTTAATTATAGTAAGTTACAGCCAAGGAGCTTTAGCCGGCCGAAAGATTATGTAATTCTTATTTTAGTGAAGCAAAATGCATTTATCAAAAATGGCCAAATGGTTAGATGGTATGGTTATTTGTTTGATTTATAAATTAAATAAGTGGATTGAGTATTTAATAATGAGTAAATTTTAGGTTTAGCAAACATAAAAATCATATTTGTATGTTATAGTTATACTTTGCATAATTGTGCTCCATAGCAAATTTTATGTTTGCTATGGAACTTTTGATTTGTATAATTCGTTGAATACATCCAATTTATATACAATTTTTTCAGTTTTGTATAAATTCATTTATACAATTGGATAATTTGTATATATAACGTTTCAGTTTTTTCTATATTTGTATATGTATACAGTCGTGTTCGTCTTTAATTATGATAATTGCGTTTGTACATTAGATGTTATTTGTATATGTATATGTGTTTTTTTGTTAGGATTGTCCATTGTATATGTACATATAGCTGTAATTTTGTAACACCCTGGAAACTAGTAAGTTGAACTAGTGAGTTCTAGAGCCTTTCGTAAGAGTTTTGGAGTGTGGTTTGAGGATTAAAATCACAAGAAATGATTCACGTACTTAGAATGGAGGTTTAAGGGTTAAGGCGTCAAGGTACGACCACCAAGGACCACCCAAGGGGTCCTTGAGGAGGACCTCAAAACAGCCCCTAAAAACTGTAATTTGGCAGCACCTACGGATGCCATCTACTGGTCTGTCATGGCTTGCAAGTTTAGACCCAAAACCAGCACCCACGGAGGTGCAGTACGCTCCGTGACTCCACCCACGATCCGTAGGTGGTGCAGTCGTAGGTCATGCCAGATTTTGAGTTTTAGTTTTAGTTAGGGGACTTAGGGGTTAAGTTAGTAATTAATTAGGGGATAAGGGAGGTCAGTTAGTTAGTTAATTAACCACCTATAAATAATTAATAGACCCCTAAAACTAAGTCATTAACTCATTCATCTAAGACCCCCAAATTCTCTCCAAATATTTCTCTCTCTCTCTAGAAGAAGAAGAAGGAGGAGGAGGAGGAGGAGGAGAAGAAGAAGAAACAGGAGATGGAGAAGGAGGAGAAGAAGAAGGAGGAGAAGGAGGAGGAGAAGAAGGAGGAGAAGGAGGAGGATAATGAGAAGGAGAAGAAGATAGAGAAAGGAAGTTGGGGCAGCAACCTAGGTCGAATTTCCCCCCATTGATTCAAGCTTGATTAGGGCTTTGAAAAGAGGTATGTTTAGCTTCTTCATCTATGGGTTCTTCCACCCATAGATCCCCCTAGGTTTAACCCCCCCCCCCAATTTTAAAGAAAATCCCCAATCTAAGCTAGGGTTTCTTCCAAAGTGTGGGTAGTGTTTGAGTTTGATTCTAATTGGTTAGATAATACTCAATTATGATTGTTTTAGTATTAGATCATGATTTATTGATGAATTTATGTGATTTCTATGGCAAACCCTAGTCTAAATTGATTTCTATGGCAAACCCTAGTCTAAATTGATTTATTTGTGGGTTTATGCCATTAGAGTTGAAATTGAAGGTCCATTGGTGATCTTCCTAAATCAATGTTATGTGTAGTAACTGTTCAATGTTAGGAACACATAATCATAAATTAAACTAGACCCTATTGAATATGATTGATCTTGACTTGTAAATTTGAAATTGAACCTTTAGGATGAATTGTGGCTAGAATCACCTAGTAATGAAAAATGTGATTGAATGCCTTGTAATCTAGGTTCATAATATGTTTTCATGATGTAGAGTCATTGATAATGAAGACTCATAGTTGTGAATGTTGATCACTCGGGCTTTAGAGTAAAGCTAATATGATTAACTATAAATGCTAAGGATTTGAGAGTAAAATCTACATGTGAATACATGGCCAATGAATAGAATTGTGATGAAAGATCTTTACCTACCTAATTCACCTTATGAATCATATATGGTACGAAGTGGTAGAATCACTTATGTCAAGATGATATCATTGTCTAATGTAGAATTCTAGACATGATGTTAGGCATGAAGATGAACTTAACATGAAAGACTTCTCACATAGTAATGGTTCTAGGGTTGAAGGGCTTCTCTTACCTAATTAAACCTAAAGCTATAGAGACTTTATACCTAGGTCATGGATGGTGATAGTTGCTCACACATGGTCTAAAAGAGGTATTAGCATGGATTGGTTGTCAAGGACATCTTTCCATAAACTTGAGTCAAAGTAGAGACTTAATGATTATGTTGTGGGATTAAGGCCTAGCACCAAGTGGATATTGAAATGAGATGGAAGTTCCCACCTAGAAGAGTTTGGGCTTCTAAGGAGGTTCCCACCTAATTGAGTTTGGGCTTCCAACATGGGATCTCTCACCTAGAAGAGTCCAAATTTTCCAAAATGTGTCTCATGAGATGGAAGCCTTCACCTAGAGGAGTTTTGGGTTTCTAGTAGAAATCTCTATATGATTGTATCCCATAACTATGTGCCCCGTAGGAAAGTTAGCTAGTGGATCCAACTAAGCTAACAACCCGGTTCTACCTTAGGCAAGTGGACCAACCCTTGATGGTGTGGGTAACACCTTGAGAGTTCATGTGATAGCTAATACGTTCTCATGTCGGTTAAGGCCATATCCCAATTAAACAAGATTAGTAATCAGCTAAGATTGTGCTCAATGTAGCATCTCCTAGATTTCAAACCTCATGGGCTAAGATTATGTATAAAGTAGCATCTCCTAGAGTCCAATACAAGTAATGGTCTAATATTGTGCTTGAAGGAGCATCTCCTAGAGATCAAACTTAATGAATTAAGATTATGCTTGTGGAAGCATCTCCTAGAGTTCAACCTTAGTGAACTAAGATGTACTTAATGTAGTATATGTTCGAGGTAATACGG
>JAJOOS010003543.1:0-21077 GCA_029582725.1 Solanum chiquidenum | reverse complement strand
TATGACCCTCCAAAGTAGACCCTCGAAAAAGGCTTCACTTGGAAATTTCGGATTTTGATACGGTTGCTCTAAAATTTGGGTTAGACCCATTTCCCACTCAATTTGACCCCCTAAACAAGAATATGAAGTCGAATTTTTGAAAAACGAAACGGATTTTTTTATAAATCGCTAAACCAGTTTCCGGTAACTTCCGAAGCACATTTTTAAGAACTTTTTGGGTCATTTCAGTATCACACTAAATCTATGTTAATAATTATTTTCTTATTAACTACCTCCTTGGTCCGGCAAGTAGCAACAAGACAAGTTCTAACGCGTGCACTTGTTAAAATAACTTCTAAACGAAAGACTTATCAATGCATGCAATAACACTATTCAAGAATTACTTAGTTACTATTCATACGTTGTTATTTGTTCATGGTTCCCACAACCCTAGTTGTGAATTTAGTTACCCATAGTAGCAAGAACACAATTCATATTTTTAGATGAAGAAATCATGAACTTACATAATGAGAAGAATAAACCCAGAATCTCAACTTGAATTTCTAAGTCAAAATCTTCAAAATGAACTTAGGAAATCAAGATTTGCTAAAATTGCAAGTTAATCTCCAAAGCCAAAAACTAGAACTAAAATAATAAAGTCTAACCCCCAAAAATGAGGTTTACATACCCTATATATAGAAAAACAAGTCCCAACTAAAAAGGAAACAAAATAAGGAAATAAAGTTTCAGGATGCAGTTTCAATCTATGACACTGACCTACGGACCATGGACTGACCTACGGTCCGTAGGTCCCTTTCGTGACTCAGGACTTAGGCATTTTTCCAACTTCAAAATCTCCACTTCTCAACTTCAATCAACGGACCAACAGTATGGACCGTGGATTGATCCATGGTCTGTGGGTTCTCCTCCGTAGCTCCATACTTAGAATCTTCAAAATCAGGTACTGAAACCCCCTCTCTGAAGCATTTGACGGACTTGCAGGATGACCGTAGGTTGACCTACGGTTCGTCGTTTGAGTTTGTGGTTCCACAATTAGTCAAGAATTCCATGGTTTATTCTTCATGCATTGCCTGCCCATACACGATCACAACCTACGAAACGTGAATGGACCTACGGTTCGTCAATCACTTTCGTAGTTGCCTTTTTCTGAACAATTCTTCAGCTGTGTCACATACTTTCACGACCGAACTTATTTCCTGCAAACATGATACAAATACATTAATACCAATACAAAATGACCCTAGACACACATAACTCTTAAGTAAAATGTATTAAAAATACCATAAACGCACGACTTTTAAACTTGATATGGTTTGACTCTAAATGTGCATAACGACTTTTAAACTTGATAAAGGCATGGTTTCAACTAAATGTACCTTTTTGCATGATTTAAGGATTTTATGCATGCGTCCATACTTTGTACAATTAATTGTACTAACCCCTTTTCTCTACATTTTATTATAAGTGTAGGTTCCGGTCGTTGATGCACTATCTCCTTCCAAGTGAAGCTTGGGTTGACTATTCCCTAAGCTTGGTGAGTCCTCAAGTTTGAGGGAGGATTATCCATTTCTTAGTTTCTATTGTATTTCATATATTGAGACTTTAGTGATGTAAAGGGCCAAGTACCAAATTTTGTATTCTAAATGTTTAGATGGGGAATCGGACAAGGTCTAGACTCTTATGACTTTTGCTTTATGAAAATAAAGCTTGACTTCTACTGTAAAAGTTGTAAATTTTCCGCATCATTACCATGTCTTTATGTTATGATTATGCTAAGGGCTTGTATGAGACCCTTTCGGGGTCGAATATGCCGTGTTACGTCTAGGGGTACCCCTGGGTCATGATAGATGCATAACTTTCATAAAGCTATAAGATTTCTTTATAAGTTCATCATCGTAATGAACTAAAGACAGGTCCATATGAGAGAAATAAGAAACCATATAATTGAATCAAATCATGTATAATAAGATTGAAATTAAACAATTGAATTATAATAAATTGGATCCATGGAGAATTTGCGCAAGACCCTAATTAGATTTGGTGCAGATTGAATTGGATATTTAGATTCGTTTGGGACCAATGGAATAATGGAATCGATTGGTGAATTCCCATATACCTTGATATCAAAGGCTAGCTAAGCAAGAGAAAGAAAAGACCTTGAAGCTTGAAACCCTAGATTTCTTCCTAGTGAAGTCCCCTACCCTTATCGCTTCCATTTCCACATTTGGGTTCACAGGAGCAACAAATTCTCTATTAGCTTGGGCCGTTATAGCTTGAGCTAAGACTTGGAAAGCGGCTTGAAATTTGGCATGAGTCACTTGTTCTGCCAAAGGGTTGACTGGAACCTGAGGAACCTCGGGCTCCACATAGTCGCCTGAAGTCCTTCTCCCATAAGCTCTTGGGGGAGCCATATCCTTAAAAGAATCTATAAAACCTCGGATTCAAAAAGGTAGAAATTATAGCTTTTTCAGGATCTGGTGCCAGTTCTGACGGAGCCACCCATGACTCGTGAACTGCCACACGGTCCATAGGCCAGCTCCATGGTTTTCCAACCTAGGTCCCCAAAAATTTTCAAGTTCCAGTACTTCCCTATGGTTCATCAGGATGGTCCACGACCTATGCATGAGTCGTACGTAGGTTCTGTAGGTGAGTCCCAAACTTAGAGAGATTTTGGAGTCAAAGTGGAGACCAACCACTTGGAATGTACAACCCGTAGGTGGACCCATGGACCGTACATGGCTCCATAGTTGGGAGTCCAAAAATCATTGTCTCTGGATTCCGTTGATGACCAACCAGTACGTTTTGTGGTCTGATCAATGGACCGTAGGTCGTGCCATCGATGAGAGTCGGCATATATGACTAGAATTGCTTAAGAATGAATCATGCGATTAGAATGCCTTGTAATCTAGGTTCATAGGATGCTTTTAAAAAGTAAATCTACTAAGAATAAAGACTTATAATTATGAATGTTGACTTTTAGGGTTTGAAGGTAAACCTAATATGATGAATTATGTATGTTAAGGCCCTAAGAGGGAATTTAACATGATGATGATAGACTATTGGATATAATTGTTATGGAAGGACTTTACCTACCTAATCTACCTCATGAATGTTTGAATGCATAAAGTGATAGAATCGAATGAGTTAGGATTATATCCATGTCTAATGTAGTCATTCTACATGTGTTGATTTGATATGATTATGAATATATCCATGTGTAAGGTAGTCAGTCTATATGTGTTGATTTAATATGAGCTTTGACCCTTGAAAGGGCAAGATATGATATTATGCATTTTTGTGGAGTTTAGTACATGCTTTAGAAACACTTTGAGATTAAAGTGAATATACCCATCACCTAGTTGTTGTGTTGTTGAAAAGTTATTCTCATATACACACTTAGGCATGAATATGATGTGATGTGAAAGGTTTATCACGTATAGTGATTCTAATGTTGGAAGACTAGTCTAACCTATTGAACCTATGAGCTTTAGTATGAGTTATGTTGGATTGAGTGTCAAGTCATTCTTCCATATATACGAACTTAAGTCAAGACTTAATATGCATTCAATGGGAATTATGCTTAGCACCGTGGATATTGACAATGAGATGGAAGCCCTTTGTTAGTAGAGGGTGGGTTTCTAGAAGAGGTATCATGAGATGGAAGCGCCTTTACTAGTAGAGGGCGGGTTTCTAGTAGCAATATCCTTATCCCATATACTGCATGCCCTCGTAGGTTACTTAGCTGTTTGGATCCACCTAAGCTAAGAGTATGGTTCTACCTTAGGAAAGTAGAGAAACCCCTTTTCGGTGTGGGGTAGACAGTGAATTCCATGTTAAGATCACATTTTCTATATTGGTTAAGGCTAATTCCCATAATAAGAAAATGAATTATAAACTATGGTTACTTAAGAAGCTTTACTTAGTATGGCTGAGAGTACGGGATCTTATTCATACATTACACAAGTATGCTTTGACGGTATCTATGGTATGTTCCTTTTATGCTATGCTGATCTATGTAATGATTATGCTTATTATCTATGCTTATGAAGTATGGTTAGTTTGGATTGTATCTTGGAAGGCCTTTCCAATGCATGGGTGACTAAAGGTGAGTATTCCCTTGTCTTTGATAAGTAAGTCAAGGATGAGAGTAAAAGATGATAAGTATGAATGAGAACCTAAAGTGACTTACTTAATATGGGTGGGATTATGGGATCTTATCCATGTATTGCACAAGCTTGCCTTGAGGTGGCTTATGGAGTGTTTCTTTGACATTATGTTGTTCTAAATGCATTAATTATGTCTATGACTATGATGCTATCTATTTTTCTTCCAAGTTATGATTATATACATATGTCTTATGTTGACTAATGCCTATTATATGTTCACGTTGATGATTTATGCTAGCCATCATATTTAGTACATTATTGTACTAACACATACTTTTGCCTATATTTTTATCAAATGTAGGTTTCGATGATATTAGCTTCCATCCTCGTGGCTAGGTTCATAGTAGATCAAGAAGAGAAGATTTGGTGAGTCCTTATAGCATCGAGGAATTGATCATCCTTTCCTTTTTATGCATTTCTTTTATGTTTTGATTTTGTATGGGCTTTGTCCCTAACACCTTTCAAAGTATTAGATGGTTTGAGACAAGTGTAATAAGACTTCCTCTTCATTTTTTTAGACTTCGATTGTTATGAAAAATGTTTTAAATTTCCATACTTTCCTTTTATCTTATGTTATGATAAGCTAAGGGCTTGTATGAGACCCCTTCGGGGTCAAGTACGCAGTGTTACATCTAGGGGGTACCCCTGGGTCGTGACAAATTTGGTAATTAGAGCACAAGGTTTAGAATGGTTCTAAGATTGTCTCAAAACCACGTCAAGTTGAGTCTTGTTCATAAATGTGAAGCACGTCAGATTTATGAGTGAGAGGATACTATATACTTAGGAAAATTCACTTATTCATACTCTAAGTCGTGCCATTGAGTTTTACTCTAGAAGGTCTCTCTCCTACTCCTTATCCGATGGTCTTTAGGGTATGACTACTCGAAGGGCTTATGCTACAAGGAACGAGGGAGAAAAGGTTGGTTGTGATGCCAATTATGGCTATGTGACTAGATAGACTTGATATGATATACTTTTATGTTGTCTTTGGTATAAAGGGGTTGCATTATGGTTATGTGTATTTGATGGTAGAACCCAACTTAGTCATGATGAGTTTTGGGGTATGTTGAAAGATTTGATGAATAAAGTATTTTAGTAATTCCTAGATTTGTTGAGTGAGTAGACTCCTCTAAGAAGGGTAGAAGTATAATTCACCTTGGTTTAGAATCATTTTCTGTGATGGATATAAAATATTAGTGATTACTAGTTCCGACCTAAGAGTTGAAAGAAATGATGCTTAGAAGAGTTCGTATAGGCTTACTCCCAAGGGGGAGATGATATGCTAAGTTAGCAAGGTCATTGAGTGTTCTTGATGTTCATGATTTAGGCTTGCTTGAAATTTTCACCTTGAGAGGTGTAGTGAGTTTGGAAAGTTTAGACCCGGTGTTGTAGGCTCCTATGAGATCTTGAATGGTGTTAGTAGAGTGCTTAATGAGAACCTCTCTAAATTAGAAGTACCGATTTGGATCTTAGACCTGTAAGTTAAGAAATAGAAGAACGAGGAAGTTGTTTCATTGAAGTGGTAAGGAGTGTTCTTTAGTGAGGGTTTTGGTTGAGAGTGGTACTTGGGAGGCCAAGGTCCAATAAGAAGTCACAATATCCTCATCCTTTTCCTTGCATTCCTCCTTTAGCATTAAGATGATGAGTTCCTCATGATTTGTTCTTTATGTGAAGTCATGTGTTTTATAGATGTTTCCATGATTTCCTTATGTGATGCATGTTCATGTAAATTTGTTTTGGGAATGAAAATGAGTTTTATATGATTGATTTTCCTCATGTTGTAGTGCCTTGAGTGTGAGTTGCCTATAGACTTCATGAGATAAATATATGAGCATACATTTGTTCGGAGTTGAGAGATTCCTCCTTAAATGAATGCTTTTTGAGAGAAAATTGCATACGAGCTCCATGAATGTATGTTGAGCATGATTTAGTTTGGAGAAGGTAGTTCCTCCTATGGATATGATGAATTAGGAAATTTCATGCATAATGGGTTGTTAGTTGTAGTTCCTACTTTCTTGTGTTGCATTGAGTATGTTTAGCTTGGAGATGAAGTTCCTCCTTTGTTTATGCACATTTAGATGAATTGCATTCATTATGGGCTGGAAGTCTTTGAGTCTTTACTTACGTAAGGTTTCTAAAGTGTTATTTGAGGATGAATGTTCTAAAGGGGGAGATATTAAAACACCTCGGAAACCAGTAGACTAAACTAGGGTTAAGTTTGAGGGCAAGGGCCATGGAAGAGGACTAGGGCAGTCAATTCTTACATGGAAACTGTCTCACCTTCCACGACCACCACATGGCTCGTGGTGAGGACCACGAGTTGTGGTGTGGTTCGTGGTGGGATAGGCGGTGGCTAAGCAAAGGCTGCCCAAAACAGCCTCCTCCACACGAGCCACTTTACGGCTCGTGGGAAGGCTCATGGTGGTGCCTTATATTTTTAGAGGTTAAGGGGAAGGCTGCCTAGCTATTGTATCATGACCACGAGAGGCACCACGGCTTGTGGAGCCTCACGTGAAGGGCTTTTCACCAGACTTAGAGTTTAAGGTCAACTTCAAATGATGATATCTCTTAGCTCAAAATGAATTAGGTGGGCCATTGCCTATCTAATTAAAGGTCTCTGAGTCCTCTTTCCAACGCCACCGAGTTTTTCCAATTCCTATCTCGAAGTAAAAAGTTATACCCGAAATAGTGAAGCACAGTCATTGAAAATTCTTCACGACCCGTTTGTCGGCCGTGGTGATGATGTCGATCCGTGAAGTGCTCATCATGCCATTTTGGCAGTTTCCAGTCAGGAAACTTCTTGGGTATTTTCTCAATTGTTTCAACTCAAAGATATGCCATTTTCCCAAGTTTAGGACCCCTATTTAAGTCATTTTAACCATAAAACTCACCCAATTAAGTCATTTATTCCAAGACCCAAATAATTCCCAAAGTTCATTTCCAAAAATTCTCTCTCTAGAAAACTCAAAGAAGAAGAAGAAGAAGTTCAACCTAGGCCATGTCAAGACTCCATTGTTTCAAGCTTGCTAGGCTTTATAATCAAGGTATGATGGCTTATTCATCCATGGATTCTTCCATCCATGGAGCCCCCCTAGAATTTCCCCAATTGTGAAGATGAACCCCAATTCTAGTTAGGGTTTCTTCCTATATCGTGGGTATTGTTGTATGTTGATCCAATTGAGTGGATATTGGTTCTTTATGATTGAATTAGTAGTTAATCATGTTATTATTATGAAATTACAAGTTTATATGCCTAACCCTAGTCTAATTGATAAAATTGAAGTAATGTGGGTTTATGCCTTGAAAGGTGAAATTGAGGATTTAGAGATAATCTTCTAGGGTTGATGGTATGTATAGTAATTGTTCAAGAATAAAAGCATGTAGACATTAATTGAACTAGAATAATGTATATGTGATGGATCATGACTAGTAAGGCTTGAGATTGAACCTCTATGAAGATATATGACTAGAATTGCTTAAGAATGAAGCATGTGATTAGAATGCCCTGCAATCTAGGTTCATAGGATGCTTTTAAGAAGTAGAGCTATTAAGCTTAAAGACTTATAATTATGAATGTTGACTTCTAGGATTTGAAGGTAAATCTAATACGATAAATTATCTATGTTAAGGCCCTAAGAGGGAAGTTGACATGATGATGGTCAACTATTGGATATAATTGTTGTGGTAGTAATTTACCCACCTATTCTACCTCATGAAGGTTTGAATGCATAAAGTGATAGAATTACATTAGTTAGGATTACATCCATGTCTAATTTAGTCATTCTAGATGTGTTGATTTGATATGATTATGAATATATCCATGTCTAATGTAGTCATTCTAGATGTGTTGATTTAATATGATCTTCGACCCTTGAAAGGGAAAGATATGATATTATGCATGTTTTATGGAGTAAAAGTACATGCTTTAGAAACACTTTGAGAGTAAAGTGAATATACTCATGACCTAGTTGTTGAAAGGTTATTCTCATATACACACTTAGGAATGAATATGACATGATGTGAAAGGTTTGTCACATATACTGATTTTGGGGTTGGAAGACTAGTTTCACCTATTGAATCTATGAGCTTTAGTTTGAGTTATGTTGGATTGAGTGTCAAGACATTCTTCCATAAATATGAACTTAAGTCAAGACTAAATATGAACTCAATGGGAACTATGCTGAGCACCGAGTGGATATTGACAATGAGATGGAAGCCCCCCGTTAGTAGAGGGCGGGTTTCTAGAAGAGGTCTCTTGAGATGGAAGCTCCTCCACTAGTAGAGGGCGGGTTTCTAGTAGCAATCTCCTTTTCCCATAAACTACATGCCCTTGTAAGTTACTTGGCTATTTGGATCCACCTAAGCTAAGAGTATGGTTCTACCTTAGGCAAGTAGAGCAACCCCTTTTCGGTGTGGGGTAGACACCGGATTCCATGTTAAGATCACATAGTCTATGTCGGTTAAAGCTAATTCCCACAATAAGAATATGAATTATGGTTACTTAAAAATCTTTACTTAGTATGGGTGAGAGTATGAGATGTTATTCATGCATTGTACAAGTCTGCTTTGAAGGTATCTATGGTATGTTCCTTTTATGTTATGATGATTATGCTTATGATCTATGCTTATGATGTATGCTTAGTTTGGATTGTAGCTTGAAAGGCCTTTCCAATGCATGGGTAACTAAAGGTGAGTATTCCCTTGTCTTTGATAAGTAAGTCAAGGATGAGAGTAAAAGATGAGAAGTATGAATGAGAACCTAAAGTGACTTGCTTAACATGGGTGGGATTATGGGGTCTTATCCATGTATTGCACAAGATTGCCTTGAGGTGACTAATGGAATGTTTCTTTGACATTATGTTGTTCCAAATGCATTAATTATGCCTATGACTATGGTGCTATCTATTATGCTCACAAGTTATGATTACCGTCTATTATGTTTATGGTATATGTCTTATGTTGACTAATGCCTCTTATATATTCATGTTTATGATTTATTCTATCCATCATATTTAGTACATTATTGTACTAACACATTTTTTTGCCTACATTCTTATCAAATGTAGGGTTCAGCGATGTTAGCTTCCATCCTCGTGGCTAGGTTCATAGTAGATCAAGAAGAGAAGATTTGGTGAGTCCTCATAGCATCAGACTTGATCACCCTTTTTTTTTATGCATTTTTTTATGTTTAGATTTTGTATGGGCTGTGTCCCTAACTCCTTTTTTAGTATTAGATGGTTTGAGACAAGTGTCATAAGACTTCCACTTTATTTTATGAGACTTCGATTGTTATGAAAAATATTTTAAATTTCCGTACTTTTCTATTATCTTATGTTATGATATGCTAAGGATTTGTATGAGACCCCTTTGGGGTCAAGTACTCTATATTACATCTAGGGGGTACCCCTTGGTCATGACAATATTTCATGTTAATAACTCACATGGTCTTAGATGTCGGTTAAAGGTAAATCTCCCACACTAGTGTTGAATTAAGGTTACTTTTAGTAGTATCTCATGAATTTTTTTTAAGATGTTAATTTGTATTGACCAAATTTTTATGACTAATATTTTCCAACACTTTTATCATGTTTTAGCTTGGTTATAACATTTCTTGAAAATGTCCTTTTGAGTATGATTTCATATTTTTTATGTATCGCTATCATACTTGGTGCATCTTTGTACTAACGCATACTCTTGTCTACATTTCTTACCAAAATGTAGGGTCCGATATTCCAGATTTGCATTTCCGTGGCTAGGGATCTCATAGTAAAAATTTGAAGATTGGCGCGTCCTCATGTTCTGAGGACTGGATTTTGTTTTCTTATGTCTTTACATTTCAGTTTTGAACTTGGTGTACGGGCTACGTCCAGATTACTCCTTTGTACTAGATGGCTTTTAGACACTATTAACTTCCGCTTCATTTTATAAAACTCTTATTTTTGGAAATTGACTTTTAAATTCTCTTGATTTTCTACTATCTTGTATTGGGCCTCTCGGGGTCTCATACACCATGTTACGCCTAGGGTAGACATTGCTTGTATGGTGTTTATGTAGATGAGTTTACGAACCACATGAGTTTGAAATATGTATTTACTCAAACAAATTTGAATCTTCACCAAAGAAGGTGGCTTGAATTGTTGAAGGATTACAACATGAGTGCCCTATATTATTTCGATAAGAATGTGGTGGTGGATTCTCTTAGCCGACTATCAATGGGAAGTGATTATGATGTTTATGATTATAAGAAGGAGTTGGTTCGTGATGTTTATAGATTGGCCTAATTGGGTGTTCCATTTATTGATTCTAATGAAGGTGGTGAATTTGTTCATAATGTTTGAATCATATTTTGTATCACTTAAGAACGCTAAGAAGGATCTTGATCCGGTACTAGTTAACTTAAAAAAGCTGATCTCCAAAAAATCCATTAAGGATTTATCCCAAGGGGGAGATGGTGTCCTTTGATATCAAGGTCGATAATGTGTTCAAAATGTTGATAAGTTGGGAAATCATATTCTGAGCAAAGCTCATAATTCTTGGTATTCTATTCACCTGGGAGACACCAAGATGTACCATGTTTTGTAGAAGGTCTATTGGTGGAATAAAATGAACAAGGATATTGCAGGATTTGACGCTAAGTGTTCGAATTGTGCACAAGCGAAGGGTGGGCATCAGAAACCGGGTGGTTTGGCCCAAGACATTAGTATTCCTACATGGAAGTGGGAAAATTTGAATATGGACTCCATTACGAGTTCACCTCGCACCCATCGTTAAATTTATTTGATTTGGGTTATTCTGGACCAAATGATGAAGTCGAATGAATTTCTTCCCGTTAAAACTTCATTCCCATCGGAGGATTATGCCAAGCTTTATATTAGGGAAATGGTAATGCTACATGGAGTGCCTTTGTCCATTATCTCCGATCGAGGTACTCAATTTACATCCCAGTTTTAGAAGTCATTTTATAAAGGTTTTCGTACTCAAGTGAAACTTAGCATGACATTTCAACTTCAGATTGAAAGACAAGACAAACGTACCACTCAGACGTTAGAAGTTATGTTTAGAGCTTGTGTGATCGATTTCAAGGGTAATTGAGATGATAACTTACATTTGATTGAGTTCACTTATAATAAAAGCAATCATTTTTGTATTTAAATGGCACCGTTTGAGGCTCTTAATGGTAGGAGATGTAGATCTCCTATTAGTTGGTTTGAGGTTGGTGAGGTTGCTTTGATAGAGCCTGAGTTGGTGTAGGCTGTCATGGAAAAGGTTTGAATTATTCGTGAGAGATTGAAAACGGCTCAAAATAAAAAAAGTCTTATTCTGATGTTAAAAGAAGAGAACTATAATTTGATGTCGATGATTGAGTCTACTTGAATATTTCACTCATGAAGGGTGTAATGAGGTTTGTAAATAAAAGGAAGCTTGGTCCATGGTATGTGGGCCCAAATCAAATTTTGAGGCGTATTTGCAATGCTTCTTATGAAGTGGAGTTGCCAAATGATTTAGCATTGGTAAATCCAATATTCCATGTCTCTTTGTTGAAAAAGAGTGTTCGATATCCGATATCTATTGTTCCTCTGGAAGGTTTTGGAATTAAAGGGAATATTTCTTATGAAGTGGTTATGCTTGAGATTTTAGACTGGCAAGTTTGAAAGTTGAGACCGAAAGAAGTTTCTTCCGTAAAGGTTATTTGGAGGAATCAATTAGTTGAGGGTTCTACTTGGGACAGCTGAAGCGGATATGCTGTCTTGGTATCCTCATATATTTCCCTCCGCTTCTACTCTAGCTTGAGGTATTAGCTCCTCGTGGTTCATTCTTTCAGATTCATGTGTTCATGAAAACTTTATTTTTGAAGTTATGTTGTAGCTTGGAGTGATTCTCCATTGTTGTATATGAATTTTGATGAAAATTGCATTTCATGTTTGGTTGTTAGTTTCTCTCCTACTCTATTCATGCTAGCTTGAGTCCCATTCAAGAAAAAATATTCCCAAAGGGAGATATTGTAACACCTCGATAGTTGGAAAGTTGAAAAAGGAAGGAAAAATGTAGAAATTTGGCTAAAATCTATGGATCGTAAGAAGTCCTACGGGTCATAGAAATGCAATCGTAGAATGTTGGGTTGGTTTTTATAAAATCAAGTTTTTGATGTTTGGCCTATGACTAGACATGATGAACTGTAGGATGCTTGACGGGTTGTTTGACTAAACCGTCAGGAACGATTCAGAGATTTTTATTTAGGACTTCAGGTCTACAGAAGGTTTTGATGGTTCTTAGTTGGTTCTATGGGTGTACTGTGGTTCCGTAGAAAGGTTCCAGACTTAGTGAAATTTTGTAGTGGAATTTATGTTTTACGGATGGGGTCTATAGACTGTAGAAAGGTGTCGTGGGAAATGACTGAATATATGGGTTTCTGAAGTTGGTTCTACGGTTGACCAGGATAAGCCGTAGAAATTCGTATGGCTGGTAGGGCTGTCCAGTAGTTCTTTTAAAAGGGTATTTCGGTATTTTCATATGCATATAATACCTATACTCCGTCATTTTACCCCTATTTCTATGTCCAATAATTACCCTCCTACCCCAAAAGTTTCCCCAACTCTCTCATTCAATCAAATCTCCAGATCCTCTCCAAGGTTTTATTCAAAATCCTCTCTCTAAATCAAATAAGAAGAAGCTAAGGTTCTTCAAGTTCAAGTATCATTTCCTCATCAATTGCTTAGGGCTTCAATGTCAAGGTATATAGAGATTTCATCAATGGGCTCCATTCATCCACTGAGTTTCCAATGATTTTCCAATTTTCCAATTCAATTTGCCTAAATTGATTAAGTTTTTAGTCAAATCCTCATGGGTTTTATTGGTATGAATTTAAATTGTTGATTTTGATCATATTATGATTATTTAGTTTCAATTACATGATTTCCATTCAATTCCCTATGAACTCATGCATTGATCATGATTTTTTACTATGAACCCTAATTTGCATGAATTTAAAGAAAAGCTATGAATCAATGAATAACGTTTTCATTAACTTATGCATGACTTATGAAAAAAGATTATTTATGATTTAGGTTTCTTTAGGATAAGAATCAAACAATTGTGAACTTGTTTTCTCACCTATGTATGAATTGTGAATGTTTTTCTCACAATAAGGGATCATGGTTTGGTGAAGGGTTTTCTAACTCATGCATGATTCAATAATTAAGGAGCAATTTTGTGATGTTTCCACTTTGATAAGTAACATAATAGTATTTTTTCATGGTTTATGATATACTTATGTGTAACACCTTGGAAGTTGGAAAAATGACAAGGAAAGGAAAAATGGAGAATTTTTGCTTAAATAGTGAACTATGAGTCCAATCTATAGATTGTAGTAAGTTTTACGGACCATAGAAAGGCAATAGAAGAAGGTTGGGTTGAGTTTTGGAAAATCAAGTTTGTAAAGTTTCACCTACGACTGAACATGAGGAACTTTAGGATGCCTGGCAGATTATAGGATGGCTCCATAGAAATGATTTTGAGATTTTGATTTAGGATATCATGTCTACAGAAGGTTTTGGCTGTTTGTAGTTTGTTCTACAGGTCTTAGAGTGGTTTCATACAAACGTTCAAGACTTGATGAAATTTTGGAGTGAATTTAGTGTTCTTAAGACGGGGTTTACAGACCGTAGACCATTCCACAGAGAAAGGTCTTGTGAAAACTGATTGAATATTTGAGTTTTTAAAGTCGGTTCTATGGTTGACCAGGATGGGCTGTAGAAATTTCTACGAGCTGTAGGTAACAACCGTAGGGCTGTCATGTAGTTACTTTAAAAGGGTATTTGGATCTTTTCCTACTGATCTAATACCTATAATATTCCAATTTACCCATATTTCTAAGTCCTATAATTACCCTTCTACCCAAAAACTTTCCCCAACTCTCTAAATCAATTAAATCTCCAAATCCTTTCCAAGGTTTTCTGTAAAATCCTCTCTCTAGATCAAGGAAGAAGAAGCTAGGGTTCTTCATGTTCAAGTATCCTTTATTCATCCATTCGTAGGGCTTCAAGATCAAGGCATGCATGGAGATCATCAATCAGTTACATTCACCCATTGAGTCCCCAAAGATTTTCCAAATCTCCAATTTAATTTTCTTATATTTATTAAGTTTTCATTCATTGCCTCATGGGTTATGTTTGTACGGATTTAAATTGTTGATTTTGATCAGATTATTATTATTTAGTTTCAATTACATACTTTCCAATCATTTCCATAAGAACCCATGCATTGATCATGATTTTTGACTATGAACCCTAATTTGCATTAATTTGAAGAAAAGCTATGAGTGAATGAATGATATTTTTCATGAACTTATGCATGATTTATGAAAACTGATTGTTTATGATCTAGGTTACTTTAATATAAGCATCGATTAATTGTGAAATGATTGTCTCACCTATGTATGCATTTTGAAAGATTTTCTCACATTAAGGGATCAATGTTTGGTGAAAGGTTTTCTCACTCATGCATGATTCAATATTTAAGGAGCTATTATTTGATATTTTATCTTGGATTAGTAAATTAATTGTGATTTTCCTTGGATGATGATATACTTATGTGTATGAGTTTTCCATTGGGATTTTTACATAGCACCGAGAGGATATGTAGATGGAGGCTCTCCTGTTAATAGAGGCCAAGTCTAGAAGCAATATTTCTGTCCCTAACTACATGCCCTTGTAGGTTGTCTTAAGTGACATAGTGTGTGGATCCACATAAGCTATAAGTTTAAGGTTTTTGCCTCAGCAAGCAATGGCATATATTTTCAGTGTGGGAGCAAGAAACCAAATTCCACATTATAGCTCACGTGGTTTGTGTCAGAAATTAGTAAATATCCCACAAAACAAACTAAGTTACTCTAAAAGATATTATGAAACTTTCCTCATGATTTTTAGATGCATTGACCATGTTCATGATTATGATTCTTCTTAAAGATTTTACTATGTTTAGAGTTTTCATGCACATCATGTTTTTGATTATGTCCTCTTATGATTATGTCACGAACCAAAGTACCCCCTAGGCGTAAAATGGTGTATAGAACCTCGAGATGCCCTACACAAGCCACTTAATATACATCTTAGAAGATAATAGAAATAACAATTTCAAAGATATAATTTAATATCATAAAATAGTTTTTACAAAGCGGAAGTATAACATCAGTCACAATAAGAGAAATTAACCTTAGTTCATTAATGTGGGAAGTGTACCATATAGATGACATAGAACATGTGAGCTATAACATGGAATCTGATGTCTATCACACACCGAAAAGAGATGTCCTTACTTGTCAAGGTAAGAACAATAAATTTGAGCTAAAGTAGATCCACTAGCTAATGTCTATCTAAGACAATCCTATGGTGGCACATAGTTATGGGATTGAGAGATTGCTACTAGAAACCTGACCTCTACTAACGGGAGAGCTTCCATCTCAATATCCTCTCCGTGCTAAGTATAAATCCCACAGAATTGTCATTAATCATGTTCATCTTATTATCCATGGAAAGGTACAATTAAGCAACCAATCAAAGCTATAGTACATTAAGAATAAATTCTTCGTCTTGATTCAACTAAGGTGAAAAACTTTTGAATCCTTATGAATCCTTTTGGTGAGAAAACCTATCACAACAACTACAACATTGATACTTTACTCTAAAATAATCCTTAAATCATTTACATCAATTTCATCAAAGAACATACATATATTCATAAATTCATCTTTCATAGTTCATAAGCTTAATCATGTGTTCATAGTCTAAAATTCATGGATCATGCATGGTTCATATGAATTCAACTAAAAAACATATAATTACTTCAAATCATGCATAAATAGATAGAAAATAATCAATTTGATCATAATTGAAGAGAAACCATGAAGTTGAATAAAACCCTAACTTGAATTCAAAATCTATCCTTACCAAATTGAAGAGTTTATGAATCATATGGAGGAAAGGACTTTATCGGTGAATAATAGCATACATTGGAGTTCAAAGTCCAATTGCTATGGTGAATTTGAGGTCTTGGTGCTTGTAACCCTAGATTGCTCTTCCTTGAGTTTGAGGGAATTCGAAGGGGATAAACTTGGAGGGAATTTAGGAATTAGGTGAATAATTTATAAGGTGTAGTTTTAGGACTTAATGTATATTTATAGGGCTTAATATTAGGAACAAAATGACTCAATTTAGGCTTAAAATAATTATGAAATGACCCAAATGCCCTTGAAAAATAACCTCTGCAACTTGATTTCACGTATCAGGACACTTCATCCAATACTAAATGCCAACAAATGTTATTCAGTAATATAACCCAACTAAGTGAGTTGGGGCCGAATCCCACATGGAGTGGTTAGTATTTGAGAATCAATAGAAAAGCATGAATATGTTCAGGTATATCATAGGTAAAAATATTTACGAATAAAAGCATGGATCAAGTTTGGGGTGACACAAGTGTCAAATAACAGGGGGGGGGTTTGATTTCGATTATGACCTACAACAACAAATAACACAAAAATAACAATATAGAGACGGGTTCTTGGGATGTGATTGGATTATGGACTAATTTAGACAATTGGGTAAATGCAATTGTTAGTAAATAGCTGTAAATCAGTGAGTAAGCTAGACTTTAGTGGGGATAAACTTTCTCTCGAACAGTTTACCCCAAATCAAATTGGTTTATCTCGAACACCAATAAGCAACAATTAAGTACAACCTACACTTTAGTCCATTCACTCTCTCGAGTTGAATGAGTGGAAAGGGTTCATGACTCACTCTCTCGAGCTGAACCCATAACAACCCAATACCCACAGACCATTGATTCAGTAATTTGGTTTTAAAACCTCTCTCTCGAGCAAGCCAAAAACACGAAGTTAGGATTGTATTTGCAACTACAACCCATTAAATTCAACCATAATTTGTGAATGAAATCACCTTTAAACAACATTTAAACTATCAATTAACAAAATAGTTAAATCAACCCATACTAACATAATCAGACCCCGAGAATTGGACTTTTAGCTAGACATCATAAAAGGGCAGAAATCGTTACCAAATTATGTTTCCATCAACTGGGTAAGATTAATATTGTCTTTATAGATGTCTAAGATGAAGAATCTTCAACATCCACTTCCAATTTCTCAGAAATGAAAATCTTCAAATCTTCAAAGCTAAGGAAATATTGTCTCCCTATTCTCAGTTCTAAGCTCTCAACTTCAAAACCGAATAATAATGAAAAATAGATAAAAATATGAAACTAAGCTAAAAATTGAAACATGCATTTATAGTCGGCAAAAATGTGCTACCTAGGACCATTTAGCGCAATAAGTCGGGTTCACCAATCCACTCGACGATCCACCCTTTGGTCAATTCCATAGCCTTTTATCTTTGGCCTTCAGCATCTTTGAGTTCTGTAACTTTGGGCGATCTAGCACTGCATCGAGGAACTGTTCGGTGACTCACCGACTGCTCCTTTCTATCACCGACTTGATTTTCTCCTTTAGGGCTTGGCACACTGGAACTTTAGGCGAGATCATGGCCATTCGGTGACTCACCCAATGGGTTAGGCGATCATCAGGCCTTTTTTTCTTCGTTCTTTCAGCTGCGTTGTTTGTTTTTGCTCATTAGTGTCCATGCTTTGTTCTTCAATCCAAATACCCAAAATTCAAGGATTTACATCAGCTATTGGCACAAAATATGCATTTGAGGACACTAAATCTAGTAAAATAAAGCCCTAAATGAGTCCAAATCGTGGACTCATCAACACCCACAACTTAAACTTTTGCTTGTCCTCAAGTAAAACTCAAGTTCAGCAGTTAAAAAAGGATGTCTCAAACAGTGCTACACAAGACTCAATTATGAATGCACACAAAAAACTCAATTTACTCATGCAAGGATCAATTGTGCACTCAAAGACTCAAGTTGTGACTCACCATTACCAAAAAATCTCAAGCTCACAATACTTGCTTCAAATCCAAGGTCAAGCTCAACATAGGTATTCAAATTCCCTCACACAAAGAATGATTCCATATTCACACAAAATGGTTCCACAATTTATAGCTCCGGAATCATGATCAACACTCACATTCACAAATATGAACACAATGCATGATTTAGCCCATAGGTTTGCACGTATTTTCCAATCAACACTTGTTTCAGCTCACTCAAGATCAAAAAGGTCTTTTCAAGGATTGTAACGGGGCTGAGTGCAAAGGTATGGTCATTTAGGCTCAGTGGTTTCTATCCTCATGAAATGTGGTGTGAACAACACTTTCTTTCCTCTTCTTTATCATTCTCATTCATGCTCAAAAGTCACCGATTATTCATCTTCAATGGACTGTTGGAAACCCCATTTTCTTTGCATTTTCACAACTTTATTCCACAACTTTTTCATTCTTTTCTTATTTTTTTCTCTTTTTTTTTGTATGGAGGGGTTCCATTTTTCTCAAAACCAAGAGTCAAAGGGGAATTCCTTGCACTTTTTGATATACCTTTTCTTTTCACCACACCCACAACTTAGCCTTTTGGACTAAGTTGATTATTCAAATAAATCACAAATCATGAGGATTATAGGTAATGGATCAAGAAAGGTCACATTTTCATCTAGTTTCTTCCAAGAAAAGGTTAAGTCTCAAGGGGTGCTCAAGCGGGGTTCACATACTCACAAGGTAGGCCAACAAAAAGAGGTATAATGTCAAAGTGTTTCACACTCTTCAAAGTTGCCTAAGATCATATCAACAGATCGCATCATCTAGTCAACCGTACCAATGGGGAAAATTCTAGGTGTCATCACACATGGTTCACGATAAGCTCATCACACAAGGCATTGACACCAATGTCAAACAAGACTCCACACTTTCGCTAGTGTGCAATGTTCATCACAAGAGACTCAATTCGTTACTTGGCTAATCACAACAAGATGCAAAAAGTTCATATATTATCTATGCAACTTCATTTGGCCTCATCATAGCCGCACATTTATTTTTGTTCGATTATGAGCACTATTCAAGTCATCGACATTGATCAAAATCGATACTTAAATTTGCAAGAGAACAACCACATTCAAAACAAACAAGAGGTGGCATACTTTTTTCCGGAAGGGTCCAAAAATCATTTACAATTTAAAACATTGAGCCACAAGCTCAATCATCCACAAACATAGTGTAAAACACAATTATAGTTCAAAAACCCAATATATAAACAAAACTATAATTCACAAAAGGTCACAAAAGGTGGGCCTCACCCCACCACAAATAAAAATCATTTGTCCTCAAATGCAAACAAAATGATATCCACAAGTCAAAATAAAGTAAGACACAGAGGGAGGTAAAGAATGGATCCTATCTACTCAGTCACTCCATCTGTTGGGGCATCAGTGCCTGATGCATCAATCTGGACTTGGGCATTAGTGCCCGGAGTCACCTCAGAAGGACCGGCTTCACTAGAAGCTGCCATGGATGTCTCTGTCAGTGATGTCTGGATCACTAACTGCACAATCGTCTCCTCAAGATATGGAAAATCTCCATATATGCTATCCTCTTGTATCTTTATCTACTCCTCATAGTTCTCTGCATCCGACTCATCAACTGCTATATCCTCCCTATGTACATCTCCGGTGGTAGCCGAAGGAATCTCTGAAGTCTCAGGAGCATCCATATCATCTGCAGCCTCCAGTAGTCAAGTGAAGTCAGTAGACTTTAGATAGTCTACGTCCTTCCTCAAATATGCTACATCGACTTTTAAAGATGTAAACTCAGGGGTCTCTGATGAGTCCATAAATTGGACTCATTTAGAGCTATATTTTAATAGAAATTACGTCCTTAACTGCTTATTTTATCTCAATATCTGATGAAAACCTTTAAGTTTCAGGTTATTAAAGTTTGAAGGAAAGCATGTACACTACTTCGCAAAAAGGAACGAAAAGGCTGAAAATAACAAGAAAATAAAGGCCTGAGGATCGCCGAGTCCACTTGGCAAGTCCCTGAAGGGTCTCACTTTGCCTTTTGTTCCAGTATGCTGAACCCCGAAGGAAAGGATCAAGTCGGAGGAAAAAGGGAGCAGTTGGCGCATCGCTGAGAAGTTTCGCAAAGCAGTACTGCGTCGCCCAATGACCCAGAGCACGACGATGCTGAAGGATGGTGCAAGATGGCGATGAACTACGCCAAAGGGTGAATCACTGAATTGATCGGCGATTCTGACTAATGTCGCAGAATGATCCGCTGCAACACATTTTTTTTAAAACTATAAACACTCATTGAGAGTTATAACTTAGTATCAGATTTTCAATATAGAACAATTAATATAGTTTTAGTACTTTTTATTTCTGCTTTGAATTTGAGAGGGTTTTGGAAACTTGAAGAAGAAGAGGATTTCAACTCCAAGGGTTTGGACTTGGGTCTCTTGGATTCTTCATTCTTGGCCTGTAACAAGACTTAAATCTTCATACCCACTTGAATGCAAGCTCATTTAGGTATAAATTTCTATCTCTTGATGGGTGGCTAAAAAACTCCAATTCTTGGGGTGTGATTTAGCGAATATGGGTTAAGATTGTTGTTGGGTTTTGCTTGCTGATAGATTAGATGTAGTTTAATGGTGATTTCGTCTAGTAGTTATGGATTAATTTAACAAATTTGTAGTTGAAAATGCAAGTTTATTTATGTGTTTTCGGCTTACTTGAGAGAGAGGTCGTGAAACCAAGATTAATAGATTGATGGCCTAAGGAGTGAGTCGACATGAGGTTCAGCTCGAGAGAGTGAACCCTAGTCCCATATCCTAACACTCAACTCAAGAGAGTGAGTGGGGTAAGGCGTAGTGAAACCAAGATTAATAGATTGATGGCCTAAGGAGTGGGTCGACATGAGGTTCAGCTCGAGAGAGTGAACCCTAGTCCCAT
>JAJOOS010003542.1:0-21277 GCA_029582725.1 Solanum chiquidenum | reverse complement strand
TTGGGTCTTGCTTGCTGATATGTTAGATGTATTTTAATGGTGATTTCACCTAGTGGTTGTAGTTTAATTTAATGGGTTTGTAGTTGCAAATACAAAGCCACTCATGTGTTTTTGGCTTGCCCGAGAGGGAGGTCGCGAAACCAAGACAACTAGACTGATGGCCTAAGGAGTGGGTCAACATGAGGTTCAGCCTGAGAGGGTGAGCCCTAGTCCCATATCCTAACACTCAACTCGAGAGAGTGAGTGGGGTAAGGTGTAGGCTGGTCTTCATGCGGCAAATGGGTGTCCGAGAGGAACGCATTTGAAACGGGGTAAGTTGCCCGAGAGGGAACTTATTTCCATCTAAAGCTTAGACTAGTCACTATTATCTTGCAAATTTCCTATCGAAAGCATGAAACCAACCATTTATCTCAACTTGTATTACGGTCACACCCCAAGAACTCTTCCCCATACTTGATTTTCTAGTTATTTTTGTTGTTTTTACCTACTTGTGACAAAAACCCCAAATTGATATTTGACACTTTTGTGTCCCCCCTTCGATTTACAATGTTTTTAATCGTTAATGTCTTTAGCTACGACTAGTTAGAACTAGATTTTATTTTTCTATTAATTCTCAAGACCGCTCCCTTGGGACACGACCCCAACCCTTGGTTGGGTTACTATATTATCGACGATCGTAGACACTCAAACCGTAGTTAGTGTCGTTGGTCACGATAAGCATCAATACTTGTACTAGCTTTTCAGCCACTTTAGCAATCTGAGTTCTCATCTCGGCCAGTTGTGATTTGAACTCTTTAGTATCTATTGACCTAGCAGCCTGGAATCGATCTTGGACAAGGTTCTCTAAACCATCCAATCTGTCTTTTAAGACTGCCAGCACTTTTCGCACCTCTTCTTTGATCTCTTTTTTCACAGCTAACACCTTCGTCTCTATCAGCTGAGGCATCCGGAGCACAATCCGGTCTACCAATGTCCTGGTCTGGCGCTGATCTGCAACTAATTTCTCAAGAAAAAGCATAGGAATAGTGACAAAGGTACCTGGAGCCTGGGAGGCTGAAGCTGGAGGTGGTGGTGCCTCTATGGAAGGTTGTGATGACTCTCCCTGTTCTGGATCTTTATCTGCATGTGGGATGTCAATTTGGACATGTGGAACAACAACTAAAGTACTCACAGAGGCAGACTTCGCGCCAAAGAGATGGTTCGCGACATCCTTGATTTTAGAAACCTGGATGAGTCTGAATGCCTCACCACATCTGTCAACCAGGTTGTTCGAAGGAATATTCACTCCTCGACATAATTTCCCTATCAGATAGGGAAAAGGAAGTGCGGCTATCTCATTTAGCGCCCTGTCTCTCATCTCGGTCGCTATTATCCGTCTCGCATTGACCGAGTATCCAACCATAAGACAAGCTACCAACGAGGCTAGGGAAGGTGACAAAGTGTTACCATTAGTTGTCGATCGCAATTGTGCTCGGACGACAGCCCACCAAACCTTGGCTAGAAAAGACAGCGAAGCTTTAGTGATGAGTGTTGGGGTTGTGGTGACCCAAACTGCATTTTCCCCATCTATGGAAATCTGCTTCGCAATCCAGCGTAAAATCCTTTCTCAAGAATTCTGATCTTTCATCGTAGCATCACTAGTGACCTCATGATGTTTGCCCTAAAAAAGGCCAACTGAAGCTGGTGCAGAGTATTTCGGGCCGTACAACATTCTATTAATCGAAGCCTTAGAAATATTTATTGATTTTTCCCTAACTATGATTGAGTTGAGTGGACCCCAGGTAATAGCCATGTCTTTCGGTCCCCGTTTCGTGGTCTCTGTATCTGCAACAAAATTCATCAATGTAGGCTACATAAGAGGAATAAAATTCTCTGGCCAGGTGGCTAGAGTATTCTCTAGGTGTATTGTCCATCCAATCGAACTGATGGAGCTGAAATATCCAATAGATGTCCGAGAATGCTTTGATATCAACTACGACCACCCTAGTGTCAAGCATGATTGCTCGATTGTTGAAGCCGCCAGTCTTGTTCACAATCCCATTGTTGAAAATTTCTTTGGACCAATTCACAGTCCACATGGAACGGTAGCAAGCAATCAGCTGTGGTATCAGTGCAGGATTAGGTTCATGGGCGTTCACATACATCACTATAGTATCATCATCGGTGATCTCTTCATCATCCTCTACAGTAGCCGTTTCCTCTCGCACTCGAGTTTCAACTTCTATATTCGTCACAAGTGGAGAAGTGTTTGTATCGTCCTGAGAATCGCTTTCAGATTCTGCACTGCCCCTCGAGGTATCAACAGATTGGCTACCAGGAACAATATCAGATTGACTTTCTGAGTCCTCCCCGTTATCAGAACTACCACCACCCTCTTCAGAATGAGGAGAAGTGCCCTGGAGGATAGTTCTTTTGGTCAATGATCTAGTGGCTCGAGGTGAGTGATCTTCAGGTGTAGCATTTATTTGCACCTCGGAACTACTAGCTTCGGAGTCGTCATGACCTTCTGATTGAGAGGTAGTGGAGGGGGGGCAGGTTTTGTTGCATTCTTTCTTCTGGGACCATTGTACCTGAGAAAATACAAAAAATATTAGTATTCAACACAGTCAAATGACGCACTATCGGGTACTTAGACTTCCCCTGTGTAAATTCATCACGACGCCTTGCCTTAAGAATGTCGTCACCCAATCTATCATCGAGAAGGACCACAGAATCAAAAGACGAACAAAAACTAAAAGACAGAAAAATTTAAAAATGATACACCAAGTAAGCTCTACAAGAGCTTCTTGCTTTGGGGCTTGTTTGAACTTGAGAATGATCCTGTTTTACCTTCGGGATCAACTTAAGCCAAGGTCCTAACGAATGTCCAACAAATATTTAAGCCAAAATCATGCTGTAATCATGTATCACCAAAAATCTATAGACTATAGCACACGAAAATCGGTAAAATCTGGGTTTTCACTCTCTGAGGCTCGTTTGAACTTGAAAATGGGTTCGTTTTCCCCTCGGGACCATCTCACGCCATTAATAAGGTCCTAACGGACATCCACAAAATATTTTAGCCAAAATCATGCCGAAATCCTGTATCACCAAAAATCTATGGACTTATAGTACACAAAAATTGGTAAAATCTGGTTTTTCACGCTTTCAGATTCGTTTGAACTTGAAAATGCAGTCGTTTACCCCTCGGACCAACTCATGCCATTAATAAGGTCTTAATGGACTTCCACAAAAAAATTCTGCTAAACTCATGCTTGAATCCTGTATCACAAAAAATCCATGGACTATAGTACATGAAAATTGGTAAAATCTGATTGTTCACGCTCTGGGGCTCGTTTGAAATTGAAAATGGGTTCGTTTCCCCATCGAGACAATCTCACACCATTAATAAGGTCCAAACGGACATCCACAAAAAAATTCGACTAAAATCATGCCGGAATCCTGTATCACGAAAAATATATGGACTATAGTACACAAAAAATGGTAAAATCTGATTTTTACGCTCTGGGGCTTGTTTAAACTTGAAATTAGGTCCGTTTTGCCCTCGGGACCATATCACGCCATTAATAAGGTCCTAACAGACATCCACAAAAACATTTAGCCAAAATAATGCCGGAATCCTGTATCACCAAAAATTCATGGACTATAACACACAAAAATTGGTAAATTCTGTTTTTTCACGCTCTGAGCTTGTTTGAACTTATAAATGGGTCTGTTTACCCCTCGAGACTATCTCACGCCATTAATAAGGTCTTAACGGACATCCATAAAAAAATTTGGCCAAAATCATTTTGGAATCCTTAATCACAAAACATCCATGGACTCTAGTACATGAAAATTGGTAAAATCTATTTTTTTACACTCTAGGATCGTTTGAACAGACAATGGGACAATTTTCCATTCGAGACCATCTCACGCCATTAATAAGGTCCTAATGGACCTCCAAAAATTTTGGTGCCGGAATCCTGTATCATCAAAAATCTATGGATAGCACACAAAAATTGGTAAAATCTGGTTTTTTACGCCCTGTTGCTCGTTTGAACTTGAAAATGGGCCCGTTTTCCCCTCGGGACCATCTCACGCCATTAATGAGGTCATAACACACATCCACAAAAAAATTTGTCAAAATAATGTTGGAATCCTGTATCACCAAATATCCATGGACTAGTTCAAAAATTTGTAAAATCTATTTTTTCACGCTCTGGGCACGTTGAACTTGAAAATGGGTTTGCTTACCTCTTAGGACCGCCTCACTCCATTAATAAGGTCCTAAAGAACATCTACAAAAAAATTTAGCCAAAATCATGTCGAAATCCTGTATCACAAAAAATCCCTGGACTATATAATACGAAAATTGATAAAATCTGGTTTTTCACACTCTGGGGCTCGTTTGAACTTGACAATGGGATAGCTTTCCCCTTGGGACCATCTCACGCCATTAATAAGGTCTGAACAGACCTCCAAAAAAAGTTCAGCCAAAATAATGCTGGAATCTTGTAAAACTAAAAATCAATGAACTATAGCACATGAAATCGATAAAATTTGGTTTTTCATGCTCTGGGCTCGTTTAAACTTGAGAATGGGCATGTTTGCCCCTCGGGGACAATCTAAAGCCATTAATAAGGTCCTAACGGACAACCACAAAATTTTTTGGCCAAAGTCATGGCGGAATCTAGTATCACAACAAATCCATGGACATTATTATAGCACACGAAAATCAGTAAAATCTAGTTTTTCATGCTCTTGGGCTCGTTTAAACTTGAAAATGGGTTCGTTTGCCCTTTGGGACCATCTCACACCATTAAAAAGGTTCTAACGGACGTCCACAAAAATTATCGGCCAAAATCATGCTAGAATCCTGTATCACCAAGAATACATGGACTAGTACACGAAAATTGATAAAACCTTATTTTTTATGCTCTAGGGCTCGTTTAAAAAGGGAAAATGTACCAGTTTTCCCCTCAGGACCATCTCACGTTAATAAGGTCCTAACGAACGTCCACAAAAATATTTGGCCAAAATCATGTCGGAATCCTGTATCACCAAATATCCATGGACTATATAGCACACGAAATTTGATAAAATCTGGTTTTTCACGCTTTGAGGCTTATTTGAACTTGGAAATGGGTCCGTTTACCCCTCAAGACCATCTCATGCCATTAATAAGGTCCTAACGGTCATGTACAAAAAATTTCAGCCAAAATCATACTGGAATCCTGTATCATCAAAAATTCATGGACTACAACACATGTAAGTCGGTAAAATCTAGTTTTTCACGCTTTAAGGCTCGTTTAAATTTGAAAATTGGCCTATTTTCCCCTCGGGACCATCTGATGCTATTAATAAGGTCCTAAAGGACATCCACAAAAAATTTTGGCCAAAATCATGCCAGAATCGTGTATCACCAAAAATTCATTGTCTATAGCACACGTAAGCCGGTAAAATCTGGGTTTTCACACTCTAGGGCTTGTTTGAACTTGAAAATGGGTATGTTTGCCCCTTAGGACCATCACACACCATTAATAAGGTCCTCACGGACGTCCACAAAAATTTCGGGCAAAATTATGCCTGAATCCTGTATCACCAAAATCCATAGGCTATAACACACGAAAATTGGTAAAATCTCATTTTCACGCTCTAGGGCACGTTCAAACTTGAAAATTGTCCCATTTTCCCTCCGGGACCATCTCACGCCATCAATAAGGTCGTAACAGACGTCTACAAAAAATTTCGACCAAAATCATGCCGGAATTCTGTATCACCGAAAATCCATGGACTATTAACACCCAAATATACTTCTTAAAACGAAATATAAATGGTCGTATGCAATATATTAACCCAACTATGAGTCGGGGCCAATCACATAGAGAATATGGAAGAATGTTGTCAATAACAAATATTTAACTCGATAGTCATTATTTAAAAAAGAGGATTTAAATTTAAATAAAAAAAGAATAACAATAGCTTGGAACTGAGTATTTATTTATATTAAGATTATTATAAATAACTAGGAATGTGTTCCCCATGATTTCATAAAATAACAAGAATATTGTACTAGTGATCTATTTTAATTTTTAGCATGGAAGGTTGGTAAGTTAGGGAATTTCAGCGCGCAAGTTGTTCTGTGTACGGGTGTATGCTTTACTAACCCTTACCCTTAACCCCAGATTAGCCTTCGCATTATTAGGGCATACTATTAGATAGCAGCTAAACACGTCTAAATCTCCATTGTTTAATTCTTTTCTTATTCAGTACTTCCTTGGTCCGGCAAGTAGGAATGAGGCGAGTTCTAACGTTGGCTAGTGTTCAAAAACATTCAAAACGAAAGGACTAAAAATACATGCCTCAAAATCATTCAAGAATCACTTTGTACATAAACTTACTTTAATATTTCATCATGGTTCCCACAACCCTAGTTATGAAATTTAGCTACTCATTATCTCAAAAACACAATCAAAATTTATTAAAATAAATATGCTTGTGTTAATCATAAAAAATTAAGAACAATAAATAAATTATCTTTTACTAACCACGAATACAAATAAAAAATAAAGGAGAAGAAAGAATAAACCAAAATTCTCCGACTTCCACGACGGCCCTTCCAAAGTTCCTAAGCTATAAAGAATTTATATTGTGTATTGTTTCTTGATTCTTGGTTGTCCAAAGAATAATTTTTTGTGCACTATTTATAGATACAAAAACCCTAAATAAAATAATTAAGTTCAAGCAAATTAGGAAATCAAAACCCAATTAAATTGGATTTCCACGTATTTTTATTTTTCTTTTTCAATAACCGTTTTTGCCACCTCAATAATTTTGAGGTGTCTTCTTTAGCTTCCACGTGTACAACAAATAGGAAATTTGATATTTGATCAATTTCAGCCACCATCTACATTATATACATGAATATATTATTTTTTTCAATTTAATCCATTAAGCTAGAGCTACTTGATTTCTTTCTATGATTTATTGTTTTTAATTCATTTGTGCTCCAAATTTGTTCATCTTCACGTAATTTTAATCCTACAAATTAAATACACAACATAAGAATATTTCATAAAATTTGTGCTAAAAAAGGATAGGTAAAAGATTAAATATAAGGCAAATATTGATTAAATATGTATATTTTTAGCCTCACATCACTTTCCTTAACTGGATAGGTTGACTTCAAACGGGCATATCTCCCTCATCCAAACTCGAAACTTAGCAAACTCGGTGGCGTTGTAAAGAGGATTCAAAGACTTTTCATTTGATATCTTATGGGCTACCTAACTCATCATGTACTGAAATTTATGGTTGTTTGAAGTTGACCCACAACTCACAAGTTAAGCTTAACTTGAACAAATCCCAAATTAGTTCTTTCTAAATTTAGCTCTTTCTAAGGAGGGATGTTACAATATCTCCCCCTTGGAAACATTCGTCCTCGAATTTGATTAATCTAAGTAGAACTAAGGGTGGTAACATCTAACACCCATCTCAAACACCCAATATGCAATTTAACACAACATTTCAACTTAAAAGCACCAAGAAAAGAATTAGTACATGGATTTGAAGCTTCTCCAGAAGAAAATAGATGTGGTTATGTCTTCTTCATATCCTTTTCAGCCTCCCATGTAGCTTTCTCAACAAACTGGTTTCTCCATAAAACCTTGACTGATGCAACCTCCTTGGTTCTCAACTTGTGAACCTGTCGATCAAGTATCTCAACGAGAATATCCTCATAAGGTTGTACTTAATACCAATATTCTGAGTAGGTATAATAAGTGAAGATCGCCCATGCACTTCTTCAACATTTAAATGTGTAATACCGAATGGACTGCTGCTAATTCTGGCGATAACTCTAACTCGTAGGCTACATTACCTTGGATATCATGTAAGGATCAATATACCGAGGACTAAGTTTCCCCTTATTACCAAATCTCATATCACATTTCATGGGTGAAACCTTTAAATAAACCCAATCATCCACCTCAAACTCCAAGTCTCTTCTCCTAACATATGAATAGGATTTCTGACGACTTTGCATTGTTTTCAACCTTTCTTGAATGATCTTCACTTTCTCCATAGCTTGATGAACCAAGTCTGGCCCTATCAACCTAGCTTCACCAACCTCAAACCATCCAATTGGAGACCTATATCTTCTCCTATAAAGAGCCTCATAGGGAGCCATTTGGATGCTAGAGTAATAACTGTTGTTGTAAGCAAACTCAATGAGAGGTAAGTGATCATCCCAATTACCATTGAAATAGAACACACCCTCAACATATCCTCTAAAGTCTGAATTGTGCGCTCTGCTTGGCCATCAGTTTAAGGATGAAAAGCAGTACTCAAGTTTACCTTCGAACCCAAACCAGTCTGGAAAGACTTCCATAATAGTGCGGTGAATTGCGCACCTCTATCTGAAATGATGGACACTAGAACTCCATGAAGTATGTCTTGGATATATAACTTGGCATAATCTTTTTCTGAAAAGGTAGTCTTTACCAGTAAGAAATGGGTTGATTCAAGCACTCGATCTACAATCACCTAAATCGAATCATACTGCCTTTGAGACCACGGTAACCCAGTAATGAAATCCATATTGATCATCTCCCACTTCCATTCCAGAATATCTATGTTCTAAGCCATACCACCGAGCCTCTGGTTCTCTACCTTGACTTGTTGGCAATTCGGGCACGTAGCAACGAACTCTGCAATACACCTCTTCATACTACTCCACCAATAGACTTCTCTCAAGTCACGATACATCTTGGTGGAACCCGGATGAATAAAGTATCTGGAGCTATGAGCTTCCTCTATGATCCTCTCTTGGAGATCATCCACCTTTGGTACACACAATCTACCTTGATACCTCAATACACCATCTTCCCCTTGTTCAAAAGTCATTACTTTCTACTTATGACCATTTGCCTTCAATTCAAGCAAAATAGGGTCTTGGTCTTGTTTCTCTTTCAGTTCAAACACTAGTGATGATTTAGCCCCATATATCACCACCACTCCACCTTTATTGGAATCCATTATCCGGACTCCCAATCGTGCAAGTCTGTGCACAACTTTTGCTAATTCTCTCTTATATTCCTCAACATGGGAAGTACTGGCCCTAGAGAATCTACTCAAAGCATCAGCAACAACATTAGCCTCACCTGGGTGATACTGAATACTCATGTGATAATCCTTGAGTAACACCAACCACTTTCTCTGTCTAAGATTAAGCTCATTCTTACTGAGTACATATTGAAGACTCTTGTGATCGATCAACACATCTACATGAACACCATAAAGATAGTGATGCCATTTTTCAAAGCAAACACTATAACAACCAACTCTAGATCATAGGTTGGGTAATTCTTCTCGTGAATCTTAAGTTTTCTAGAGGCAAAAGCTATAACCTTGCCATTCTTCATTAATACACAACCCAGTAAAACTCTGGCGCATCACAATACACAACAAAACCTTGTGTACCTTCTGGTAAGATTAACCTTGGGGCAGTAGTCAACCTAGTTTTCAATTCTTGAAAGGTCTTCTCAGAAGCTTCAAATTGTTGAAACTTTGCCATCTTCTGAGTCAACTTAGTCAACAAGGATGAAATAGATGAGAACCCCTCGACATACTTCCTATAATGACTCACACCAAAACTCACACTTGAAAATTTGGTATACAACTCCTTATCGTTTAGAGTTTGGAGAACTATTATGAGATTACTAGCATGGTCCTCATCATTCCTCAAGTAAATCATAATGTCATCAATTAATACGATAAAAAAACATATCAAAATAGGGCTTAAACACTCTGTTCATAAGGTCCATGAACGTTGCAGGAGCATTAGTCAAACCAAAAGACATAACCAAAAACTCGTAATGACCATAGCGGGTCCAGAAAGTTGTCTTTGGAATATCACTCTCTCTTACTCTCAACTGATGATAGCCCGATCTAAGGTCTATCTTAGAAAAGCAAGTGGCACCTTAAAGTTGATCGAAAAAATCATCAATTCTCAAAAGGGGATACTTATTCTTTTGTCACGACCCAGGGTACCCCCAAGATGTAACACGATGTACTCAACCCCGAAGGGATTTCATACAAGCCCTTAGCATATCATGCCATAAGATAAATAGAAATGATGCGGAATTTAAAACTTTTACAATCGAAGTCTTTCATAAAATCAAATAGAAGTCTAGGCATTTTATCAATAAGCCATCTAACACAATCGAGTATCAAATAGGGTCACAACCCTTTACAACATAGTCTCAAAATAGAATGTACGAAAGAAACTAGAAATGAACAACTTCCATCCTCGAACCATGAGGACTCACCAAAAGCGTGGAGAGAATCGATCCAAGCTTTGAACAATAGGAAATGCACACCTCAACAATCGAGCCCTACACTTATAGAAAAATATTGAAAATATGGGTTAGTACAAAAATGCACTAAGTATGATAGCCATGCATAAAATCCTTGAAACATGCCAAAAGGGGACAATTTTGTTGAAATCATGCACTTTATTAAGTTTAAAGAGTCATCATGCACATTAGTGTAAAAACATAAGTCAAACCATCTCATAAGTAACCCTAAGCTGTACTTGTGCAATGCATAGATAAGATCTCATAATCTTATCTAATACTAAGTATCACTTTTGGGCCACCATAATCATACATATCATGCTTTGACCACATCATAGCCAATACTTATAGACACGGAAAACATTCATGTTCATTAACTCATACCAAGGAAAGCCACTCATAGCAACAATCCATATTAAGAATGCATAATTCATATATCTTTATAGCATAAGAGAACCACACGATAACCACTCACAAATTCTACTTGTGCAATGCATGAATGAAGTCCCATATCCTCACTCACACTAAGTAGAGCTTCTTGAGAAGCCATAAGTCATAGTTTGTGTTCGTGTTCATGTCATAATTCATATTCTTGTCATGTAGGGAAATAGCCTTAACCAACATAGACCATGCGAGCTACATGGAATCCGATGTCATGCCCCACACCAAAAAGAGGTGTCCTACTTGCCTAAGGTAGAATTAAATGTATTAGCTTTTAGGTGGATCCACTAGCTAAAGACCTATATGGGCACATAGTTACGGGATAGGGAGATTGTTACTAGAAACCCCAACCTTTTTAATTGATGGGGGAGCTTCCATCTCATGAGATTATTTTTAGAAACCCGACGTTTATTGACGGTAGGGCTTTAGTAACCCGACCTTATTGACGGGATGTCCTCTACCTCATATTTCATATCCACTCAGTACTAAGCATTACTGCCCAAAATTTCATGTTTCATCTTGAATTAAGTTAACATGCACGAAAGAGTGCCTTGAAACTCCATCCAACATAGTTCATAAAATAGCTCATAGATTCAATAGGTGAGAATGGACTTTCGACCTTAGAATCATCATTAATATGTGAGGAAAACATTCGCATCATGATCATGTGTTTTCATGAGAATGGTCTTTCAATCAACACAAAAAGATTATCGTGGTCATGGATATTTCATGCATAGTCATGTATAAGGGTGTATGTGAGAAATAGCATTTCAACAACACCTTAGTTACATCTTAGTCATGTTCATGCATAGAGTGTGTGAGTGATGTCCTTTCAATGACACAACAACAATATTATCATCATAGACACTTCACTCTTAAAGTGTTCATAAAGCATGTACGTAAACTCACAATCATGCATAATTCTCATATCTTGCATTCAAGAGTCATAGATCACATTAAATCAACACATCTAGAATTCACTACATTAGATATGGATATAATCACACTCAAGTAGGTCATTCATTACATGCATAAACTCATGTTCTCATATTATAGGTAATGTGGGTAAAGTCTTTCAACAATCATGCCATATACAATTCAATATACATAATAGTTTACCTCTTCAAGCCTTAACATTCATAACTCATTCATATTAGCTTTTACCCTTAAAGCCCTAGAAATCATTTTCATACTACAAGCCTTACTTTCAAGCAATACCTCACATGGTTATCATGTAGACTTAACTCTCAAGGTAATCTAACCACATGATTCATTTTTAATCAATTATAGTCATATAGCATCATGTAAACTCAATCTCAATACTACTCAACCATGATCCATCATATAACCCCTAACCTAATCCATTAATGTCTAAAAACTTTATTTATAATCAATTCATATCTAGGTGATCTAATATCAAGAAATTCATAAAGAAATTCATCAATCTTAGAAGGTCACATCTAAGCCCTCAATTTTCTCTTTCATGGCATAACACTAGACTATATCAATTCCACCCTATAATCTTAGGTTAATCAAGAATACATGTATAATTATACTAAAATCATGCAATTTAATCATAATCAACCCATATCCAATCAACTGGATCAACATGCAACAACATCCACAATGTAGAGAAGAATCCTAGCTAGAATTGGGGAATTCATGGATTCTTGAGAAATTCAAGTTAAAACCTTATAAAATCATCAATATATTCATAAAAAAATATAATTCAATCTTTAAAAATGACTTTGAAAGGAATCCATGAGATTGAGATAAAACCCTAACTTTTGGGAAATTGCAAGCTTTGAAATCTAGTTTTGGAATCTTCCCGTAGATGAAGAGCTACTATACCTTGATGATGATTCTCCAAGGAATTTGAGTAAAAAACCTTGATTTCTTCAAGCCCTAGCTCCAATTCTACTCTTCTTCTTCCTTGAGTTTAGAGAGAGAAATATTGTGAAGAAAATGAACTTTTTTATTTGATTTTGGTGTTTGTGAAAAATGACTTAGTTGGGAGGTTAAAGGGTTAAACAATAGCTTGTATAGGTGTATAAAGTTCATACAAAACGACCCCCACTTAAAACCAACTAAAAAAAAAATTACTAAAAGACCCCTCACTAGGCAGCCATAGTGTCAGGCACCACGACAAGGCTCACGAGCCATGGTCCTGCCTGTGGTCCTTGGGTAGTGGCTAAGGCTTCTGACATCTGGCCTCCACAAACTAAGGCTTCTTCACGAGCCTTCCCACGAGTCGTGGTCTTCACCACTGGTCGTGAAGTGGATCGTGAAGATGAGACATTTTTAGGCAGCCTTCGATGGTACACTGCCTCACCACCACGAGTGGCCCCACTAGCCGTGAAGGCTCTTGCTTAATAATGTTTCAAAGACACTTCATCCAATTCTAAGCATCAACGATCGTTAATCAGTATATAACCCAGCTAAGTGAGTTGGGGTCGAATTCCACAGAGAGCGGTACGTGTTTCAGATTCAATTGGGAAGTATGAACATGGTCAATTCAGTCATAGGAATAAAAATTATCGAACAAAGACATCATTCAAATCAGGGGTTGGCACAAATGTCAAATTGGGGGTTTTGGTTTTGATTATCAGCTACAAACAGTCATAAACAATACGAATTAACAATAATGAGATAGGTTCTTGGGATGTGATCGATTATAGGCTAATATAGACATATGGGTAATTGCAACTATTAGAAAATAGCTAGTTATTAGTGAGTAGGCTAGGCTATACTGGATGTAAACTTTCTCTCAAACAATTTACCCCGAATCAAGTAATTTCTCTCGAACATCAACAAGCATTCAAAATAAGAGCAACCCACGCCTTAATTCATTCACTCTCTCGAGCTGAATGTGTGGGATTGGGTTTAGGATTCACTCTCTGGAGCTGAACCCAGGTCAACCCAATACCCACAAACCATCACTCAATAATTTTAGTTCTAAAAATTCTCTCTCGAGCAAGCCAAGAACACAAACCTAGAACTGCATTTGCAACTACAATTCTTAAGTTAAACCACAATTAATGATTGAACTCACTTTTAAATAGCATTTAGACTAACAATTAGCAATACCCATAAGCTAAATCAACCCATAATCACATAATCACCCCAAGAATTGGGGTTTTAGCTAGACATCATAAAAAGATAAAAAACCGTTACCAAATTGATCATCCATCAACTAGGTAAGAGTGATTTCGTCTTTACAATGCTTAAATTTGAAGATTCTCAAACACCCATTTCCAATTTCTCAAAAGTGAATTTCTTTAATCTTTCAAAGCTAAGGAACAACTTAATAAGATATTGTATCAAAGAGTAATTCCTCTAAAAATAAGATTTAAGATACTAATCAGAATGTTCAAAAATGTATTTATTGTTGCCAACAATGTGTTGCGAAGAGTCACTCGGCGAAGTAAGTCGGGCTCGCCGAACCACTTGGTGAGCCGCCTTTTGTTCTTTTCCCTCGCTCTTTTGCCTTGGTACTCAACATCCTCAAGGTCTATAACTTTGGGCGATCTATCTTGGCTTTGCAAAATCACTCAGCGATCCGCCGACTACTCCTTTTCATCGCCAACTTGATTCTTTCCTTTTGGGCTTGGCACACTGGACCTTTAGGTGGTCTAATGATCCACTCGGCGACACGCCGAGTGCTCTTGACGATCCTCAGGCTCGCACTTCTTTATTTCTTCAGTTTGTTTTGTTCCTTTTTGCCTGCTAGTGTCCTTGCTTTTTTCCTCAATCCATATACCTGAAAACCAATGATTTACATAAGTTACTGGCACAAATTAAGCATTCGAGGACACCAAATCTAAGTAAACAAAGCCCCAAATGAGCCCAAATCTTGGACTCATCAACACCCCCAACTTAAACTTCTGCTTGTCCTCAAGTAAAACTCAAGTTCACCAGTTCAAAAAGGATGTCTCAAAGAGTGCTACATAAGACTCAATCATGAATACACACAACAAGACTCAACATACTCATGCAAGGATCAATTGTGCACTCAAAGATTCAAATTGTGACTCACCATTATCAACGATGCTTAAGTTCAGAATACTTGTTTCAAATGCAAGTTCAAGCTCAACAAAGGTACCCAAATTCCCTCACAACAAAGATGATTCCATATTCACACACTATTCTTCAACAATTCATAGTTCCAAAATCACACAAGACTCTTACACTCACAAAGCTGAACATATGCATGACTCCACCCATAGGTTTGCCCTTATTTTTCAATCAACATTCGTTTCATCTCACTCAAGATTAAAAAGGTCTTTTCAAGGCTTGTAACGGGGTTGAGTGTAAAGGTATGGTCATTTAGGCTCAGTGGTTGCTACCCTCATGAAATGTGGTCTGAACATCATTTTTCTTCCTTTTCTTCAACATTTTTATTCATGCTCAAAATTCATCCCATTATTCAATTTTCTGGACACCCCATTTCTTTTGCAACTTTCGAAACTATATTTCACAACTTTTCATTCTTTTTCTTTTTCTTTTTCTATCTTCTTTTCTTTCTCTTTCTTTTTTTTATATGGAGGGGTTTCATTTTTTTTTCAAGATCATGACTTAAAAGGGGAATTATTCACATTTCTTGATTTACCTTATCTTTTCACCACACCCCCCCTAAGTTGGCTATTCAAACAAACAACACTTCATGAGAGTTATGGGTGAATGGATAAAGAGGGGTCACATTTGTTCAAGTTTCTTCCAAGAAAAGGATAAGGCTCAAAGGGGGTTCAAGCAAGGTTCACACACCTCACAAGGTTGGCCACAAAAGAGGTATATTGTCATATTGTTTCACTCTTCAAAGTTGTTGCCTAAGATCATTTCAAGAGCTTGCATCACTTGGTCAACCGGACCAACGAGGCAAATTCTAGGTGTCACCACACAGGTTCATAGTTAGCTCATCACACTAGGCATTGACACCAATATCAAACAAGACGTCACACTTTTTCTAGTGTGCAATGTTCATCACAAGAGACTCATTCGATAATTGGCTAGTCACAACGAGATGCAAAAAGTTCACACATTGTCTATGCAACTTCATTTGGCCTCATCGTAGTTGCGCATTTATTTTTGTTTGATTAGGAGAATTATTCAAGTCACCGGTATTTATCATGACCGATGCTCAAATTTGCTCAAGAACAACCACATTCACACGCAACAAAAGTGGCAAATTTTTTTAGAAGGGTCAAAAACCATTTTCATTCATAATAAGGAGCCACAAGCTCAAACATCCATAAGATAGAAACCAAAACACAATTCAAACACAAAAACCCAATATATACAGAATATAGTCACAAGAGGTAGGTATGGAAATATCTCACCCCACCATAAATAAAAATGCAATTGTCCTCAAATGCAACAAAATAAAAATAAGTCAATAAAAATGGCAAACATGGAGGTAGAAGGCCTTCTTCCTTCCAGGACTCGTGATTGCGCTGTGCAAGCGGGCGGGGGTGCCCCTCTTGGACACTGATGAGGTACTTCCCATGGATCCCCCTCTTCACCCTCTTCCCTGGTTTCCCACTAAGTTTGCATCAATCAAAGTTCAAAGTAAAAAGTTATGGTGTGTTTACTGGAACTTGTCTGGATTGAGAAATTCTGCGAGGATACCTGTCCATTTGGCGACTCACCACTGGTTTGGTGAATCGCAAAATTACCTCGCCAAAATGTCCCAAAAACTTCAATATCTAAATATTTTGGCGATCTAAAGCCCCATTTGGTGATCCACCAAATATTTCGATGAGGGAACCTCCAGATTGTCGATGGAATTTATTAAAAGGTCATGTTATTTGATTTTTATGATCTTCATACATTCCCAGAAGGGCATTCTTGAACTTTTATACTCAATTAACTTCCCTAAGTCCATCTTATAATCTACTAACATCATTATATGTATGGAAACTCTTAAAATCTCTAATTTTGTTTCTTTAAAAAATTAAGAACACCAAGAAAAGGATTTCTCCAATTTTGCAAGATCTAAAGGCCCAAATTCAAGATTCTTTTCAAGAATTCTAAGGTTTTCAATCCAAAATTTATTTTCCACACTTCATTTCCAAGAAAACCATATATAGAAGGATTTTTCAAGTTCATGCTATAAGGTTCTAAGGCACCAAAATGAGTTTTTTTTTAAGTCTCATTTTCTAAGGTATGTAACGGTTCAATGAGAATACTCTTTTCGCGCTCATGCCTAAAGTATTTTGGATCTTAAGAATTTCAAAAGATTACTAGATGTAAAGTTAGGACTTTTATGAAATTATGATCTTTCTTCAATAAGCTATGTTTACATTGTTTCCCTTTGATTATGAAATCGGATGGTACTGATTTTGCATGATTTTTATGGTTATGCAAACCCTTATGGATTTTAAGCATGAAAAGAAGCATTATATGAATTACAACCTAAAAATAAATTATTTTAAAATGAATTTTGATCATAGCCTCATTTATGATTCAAGATTATAAGTGTTTTTCATACCTATGAGCATGATATGAATTACAACCTAAATACATGTTAATTTAAGATATGACTTTTGAGTTGAGCCTCATATATGACTCAAGATGATATGTGGTTTTCATACCTTTGAGAATTATATGAATATATTTTGTTTTTGGAGTACTATTTAGAACCAAGAAGTCGCAGGTTAGAAAACTCAAGTCCCCTTACTACGCGTCAATGTAGGATTATGTTTCACCACTTTGTCGGCTGATTTTTTGTCCTTGAGAGGCTCAAATTAGTAGATATACATAGATATGATATTGTTTATACTCTATCAAAGTATATGGAACCCCACCCAACTAGGTTAGTTGTTGGACATCATGAACTCACATGGTGTAATCGGTTAAAAGAAACTCTCCAATTTATGCATCTTTTACGATATTCTCTTAACTTCATTTGAGGTATATTGAGTATGCTATTTAACATTATGATTATACAAGGCTACTGATTTAAACTCGGTTTTTTGTATATGCTTTTAAAAGAAGGTCTTAAAACATATATTTATGTATGGGTTTCAATTGCTTCTCTTTAGTCCCTTTATTATGATTATGACTTTACTTTTTAGAACTTTATTTCATTGTTTCCTCCTTATGTTACATTATATGAGTATGTTGGTTCCCTTACATACTCAATATATCCCCCGTACTACGCATACTTTTCTTTGCGTTGCATTCTTTTATGATGTAGATTTTGGCTCATACTTAGACTCGTGGCTAGTAAGGTTACAACATTTCTAGTTAGAACTTGATGATCCCTCCTCACTTGGGAAGTCCACTAATTTAGGTTATTAAACTTTCCTTCATGTTATCTTTGATTTTGAGGTAGTTGTAGGCCATGTCCCGCCAGACTTATACTTTCAATTGAACTAGTAGAGGCTTATTTCAAACAATAGAAATGTGATTTCATGGATTTTTTTAACTTCTACTATTTAGTCATGCATTTTAGCTTTTTCTTAGTTCTTTATTTTATGCTTTGATATGTATACCAAGGATTAAGCTTTAGTCCACTCGTGGTTCTAAGTATCGTGTCCCGCCTGGGATATATACTCAAATCGTGACAAATTTTGCATTAGAGCACTAGGTTCAAGTGTCCTAGAATGTCTGAAAAGCAGCATCTAGTAGAGTCTTTTTTTATGGGTGTGAAGCACGCCAAACCTATAAGGGGGAGGCTACGTGATGTTTAGGAAATATTTTCCCTTCTTTCATACTCTGGATTATGCAATAGAGTTATCCCCTAAGAAGCACATACAAATTCATGCTTTGTTATATTTTCTCTAAATATTTCTCAACTTCGAGGTGATATAATTAGTAAAACTCAATTCCTACTAATAAGATATTCTCATATAAAACTATCAGCATTTCAAAGACTGTGCCAAAGGCTTGAGAGGAGTCGATTAATGTGATTTATCCCTTTAATTTGAAATCTTATTCCCTTTTTAATGTAAATCGTGTTGCTAAGCTAAAATATAATATGCATTCAGATTCTTTTATAATCCTTCATTACATATAGAATTCATGAAAGATAAAAGTATTTGTCCAGATAAATCTGATTGTTTTGGGTCTTTCATGAGTCAAGAAATTTGCTTAGGGTGTTCTTAAGGGTAAAATGAAGAAATAACCCTTTTTAGTATTTTTCCCGTCAGTTAAATCATCACTACATTGTATCAGTTTAGTAAAATCATTATAGCTCTCTACTCCGAATGACTCAAACTTAGTGGAGTTGGAAAGAAGACTCAAATGCCTTTAATTTGATAGTTTATGGGTCACCTAAATTGCCATATTCTAAAACATAAGGGTATTTGAACTTGACCCAAGTAGAATCTTATATCAAAACTTAATCGGTAAGGAAACTTTCAACTTAACTTTGTGTTAGGGGATTCCTGTGACCTTAATTCATCTCCAAATTTATTCTCACACTAAAGAATTGACCTTAACACCTAAACACAATTTAAGAATTACAAAAAATGACCTTATACGTAAATGAAGAACGGTTCGAGCCTTATCTTAGAAAGTTTCTGTAACACACCGTTATTTGAAAAAGAACTAGAATTAGAAAGAACAATTTTTAGAAATAACTAAATTTGGAAATTTTGGCAAGTTATGCTAAGTATGAGTTTTGGGTCAACTTCAAACGACCATAACTCACAGCACAAGATGAGCTATGTGGGCTACAAGATATAAATTAAAGGTCTTTGAATCATCTTTCCAACACCACTGATTTTTCTAGTTTTCGAGTTCGTATGAAGGAAATACGCTTGTTTGAAGTCGGGTTGTCTAGATAAGGAAAGTCAACCGAATTTTAGAAGGGTATTTTGGTCTTTTCATTACACAATTAGTCTAATTCGTTTTTAGTGATTTATTTAGGGTCAAAAGTGAATTGGTTCAGTTTACGCAACACACAAATTACGCTAAGGTTTTGAGAGAAGAGAAAAAAAATAAAAGAAGAGAAAGGAGGAGAAAAGAGGAGAAGAAGCCTAAGTTATATTGTTCTGGAAGTTTCGCTTGTGAATTTTGCCAAGGGTTAATCCCTACAAGGTATGTGAGATCACATAGCGTTGGGTTCATTCACCCACACGCCAATCATGATTTAATTCAACGTAATTATGTTCTTGAAAGAAGAGTTTATGACTTCTTGATGAATTTTGTTGAAAGTTTTGTTTGAATCTTGATCGATGAGTTTTGGGAGGAGTTCTTGAGTTATTTGCATGAGTTGTAAGGTTGGTTTTTAGTAGATTCTTGTATACTTTGATTGTGTATTCAAATATAAGTGTTTAGGGAAGAAACCAATCCAATCTAGATGAATTAGGGTAAAAAAACGAACAAGAAATTTCATCCAAATTCTGGGGAAAAGGAGTGGGGTGCCGCGCCACTGAGAGCTCCCCACATTGGGGTGTGCAGTTTGGGCTCTAGGGCGCCGTACCAATCAGAGCACCCCAATACAGGTTCTGTAGTTTTGAGCCTGGCGCCCGGTACCACTCAATAAGCTAGGGTCGCCAGGTCTTCTACTCTTTCCCATTTCTTTCAGTTTGAGTTCCCTTGAATCATACCTATTTTTTCTAGTTGATTTTCACACTCTAAGGTACGTCTAAACATCATGAGATCATCGATACCATTAGATCATAAACCATGAATCAATAATTCAAATTCAAAGAAAGTTAAGAGTCAAGTCAAGAGAGTTCTTAGAGTCTTCCAAAAAGTCTTTTACATTCGTTCTAAAACATGTTTTAAATACTTGAGCATTGAGTTAAGTAAGAGTAAGTGTGAAGTTCATTTCTTCAAAAGATCATAAGGCAACTATGTATTCCCAAGAGTTAAAATGTAAGAGAGGAAACATTGATTTTCAAGAGAGCCTTTGAGCTAGTTTTTGAGTGATAATCTCAAACTCCAGACAGAGTTATGTTTTTAAACATATGAGCTAGTATATTTTGGGAGTAGTATTGAACACCGATTTGGGGACAACTTTGGGTTCAGATAATTCAAAAGTCTCCATAAATCGTGTAGCCAACATGGGTAGACAAGGGTTATACTTTTTAAATGATTCCTTGATGCTTTAAGAATAGACTAGTGGATCCACTTAGTGAGTTAGGTTCTATAAATCGTGTAGCCAACATGGGTAGACAAGGGTTATACTTTTTAGATGATTCCTTGATACTTTAAGAATAGACTAGTGGATCCACTAAGTGAGTTAGGTTCTATACCTCTGGCAAGGTTTAAGACGGCTCTGGCAGCGTGAGGCAAGATGATGTACCATCACTTAAGCTCATAGAGATAGTTGTCATTAGAGAAACTCCCACAGAGATATTTCGTATACTTATATACACAAAGTTATTTCTATTTTCATATGCAAACTGAGTTGTTGTGTGTTTTTAAATGCACTGAGTTGTTATCTTCATGTTTTAAAGATTTTCTTTATGTTGCATCTTTATTTCTGCTTTATATTGAAAAGAGTTGAGTTGGGTTGAGAAGAGGCAAGTGTTTCTTTCAGATTCCAG
>JAJOOS010003541.1:0-17233 GCA_029582725.1 Solanum chiquidenum | reverse complement strand
TCTATATTTTGTACTCTCATATTTATAGTGGATTGCTCATCTCCTTTGTGGACGTAGGTCGATTGATCGAACCACGTTAAATCTGTCTCTTTTGGTGTATTTCTCGTTTGTCTTCTTACTCGTGGTCTTTCGAGGTTTGCTTTGCTAGCTTCCGCATTACACCTAATTATTTTCGGTCCCAACAAGTGGTATCAGAGCGAGGTTCTCTATATGGAGGGGAATATGAGCAAGATGGTATGTCTAAACGGAAGAAACTACAACATATGGAAAAGCAAGATGAAAGATCTATTGTTCGTGAAGAAGATGCATCTTCCCGTCTTTGCTGCTCATAAACCTGAGACTGTGACCGATGAAAATTGGGATTTTGGGCACCAACAAGTATGTGGATATATAAGACAATGGGTTGAAGATAATGTTCGCAACCATATTGTGAATGAGACACATGCTAGAACATTGTGGGAAAAGTTGGAGACGCTTTATGCTTCAAAAACTGGCAATAACAAGTTGTTCTTGCTAAAGCAATTGATGACCTTTAAATACAAGGAGGGCAGTCCTATTCTTGATTTCTCAAAAAGCTAAAAGAGGTAGTTTTTCTCGAGAAACATTTTAAGAACATTGACCAAGCATCTTAGAGCATGTTTGGATGGACTTATAATTTTCGGCTTATTTTTGTCTTTTGTAGCTTAAAAAACAAGCGTTTGAGAGCACTTTTTAAAAATTATTATTATCCAAATAATACAAAAGTGCTTAAAACACATCAAATAAGGTCAATTCTTTCTTTTTGGCAATAGGATTTGATGTCTTCATGCTTCCATAAATCATTTGAAAAGAAGAGGAGAGTCATATTATTATTTTGTAGCCAAAAGGATGACTTTGCCAAAGGTTTTCAAATACAATGGTGACCTTTTATTGATTGGTTTCAGGCAGTTTCCTTGGAAACCTTGACATATATGCTCTTTGACTTTTTCATTCTTTTGGATATATACACGCTAACAACATATTCAGTGTAATCGAAAGAATATATAGGATATACAAAGACCTTATTCCTATACATAGTTCAGTACAGAACACTTGTCAAGCTTTTCTTTTACTTCCTCCTGCAACTTAGATGATTTAACATCAAGCATGCATTTCTAAAACCTCAATCATAAGATAATGAATGAGATGTCCATTTTTTGTTTCTATCTGTTTCCCTCAATGGGAGACTTGTTGGCGGCTGGCACTACAAGAGTCTAATCCTTGTAGTTGAAGTCTTGTGTGGACTGCAAATAGAAATGCATGCTTTTATCGAGCCCGTATTGAAGTCCGATTAAATTCTAAGCAGTCCCACCACTGCACCATAACTCATGTTGGTGATAATGCTTTTATTATTCCTTGGAAAAATACTAAGGGCTCATTTGGTACGACGTAGGGGTGTGCATCAGTCGGTTCAGTTTTATTTAATATCAATTTAGTTTATCGGTTTTCGGATTTTAAATACATTAAACCAATAACCAAATCAATAAGATTTTTTTTTATCAATTTTCAGTTTTTCGGTTTTGGTCCTTAACGGTTCGGTTTTCGGTTTAACCAATAAAAAAGACTTATAAAACAAATATATGACTTCTCTAACAAATTTGACGCCACAAGACAATAATGTAACTTTACAAATGCTCATAAAATAGAAACAATAATAATTGACATGAAAAGAACTATACCAATATAACACAAAGAGAAATTAAGAGGAACTTAGTTCTTATTTTAGGTTTTGACGTTTTTCATAATGTGAAGTTGTGAACTCAAAGTCGTCATTGTGAGATTGAAGGCTAAATGACAAAGACAGTAACTAATAAGGTATTGTCATTAGTATTTAATATTTATGTAGGTAAAAGAATTAAATTACTACACTCTAATCCAATATTAAAAACAAATTCAGAACCAATAACCCAATAATTATTTTTTTATAAAATCGTTAACCAATAACCCAAGAGCAATAAACCAAAAACACTTTTTTTGGTTCACCGGTTCAATTTTTGCATACACCTAGATACGAGGGATAATTAATTTCATATTAATTCCATATTTGGTTGGAATAAAATTGTAAAACTTATTTTGAAATTATAATATTATTTTTTATCCCATATTAAAAGTGAAATAATAATCTCGTGATAGCCTGTTTCTCGATCAAATGTGTATAAGTGTTTTGAATCCCTTGTGCACCATTTGATTAAAAAAAAAGGTTGTTACAAAAAGAACGATTGGTAGGAAATGAATGTGTCCTTTTATTATCAGCAGTTTTAAATTTTAAAATAAAATAGTTGTTCGTTATATTAATGAAATGAATGACAAGTCCTTGTAGACTAGTTATTACTGCTTCAAATTGTCTGTTCATTCGATATTATTATTTATTGCACAAGTTCATTCGATTTTAAATATCTATCGTAAATAAAAATATATTTTTATTTTTATTAAATTAAAATGTACATATTCAAAATTACAACTAATAATATACCTTTTTTTCTAATTCTGCATAATAATACGTAAAATAATATATAAAATATAGAATATAAAATAATAATAATATATAAACGTAAAATAAGATTTAAAAAAAATTAAAATTAAATTTTAAAATGAAACTTAACCAAACTTTGATAATTAATTAATAAAAGATATATTGATAAATATGTATATATAGAAGAAGTATCTTAGTCTTGAAAAAAGGGCACATGACCTCATATCATATATGGTGCATGCATGTAAAGACCTTTCTATGAGGTTTAGGCAAGTCATCCTATAAAACTCCTCTCATCATGTTAAGCCTAGAGTCCCAATTCGAATTGAACATTACGGATGCTTGTTTCAAGACCTTTGATTGTGGCTCTGCTATTGCTTCTTCCTCACTCGGTACAGTTTTTCAATTCCGAAATCTTTGTTGATCTCTGTGTTTTCCGGGAATTTAGTACTAAGAAAAAGAGATAATTGTAACAAACACACGGAAAGTTTCACTTTTGTGCAAGTTTTATATCTGAACTATCACTAAATAACTAAAGAGCCTAAATTGGATTATGCCAGAACATACAACAGATCTACTAAGTTGTTGGGTCAGAAGGGGAGGCAGTAAGAGCCAGAGGAGGTGGTGGAGAACAGTACCTGCTTGTATCTGGTGGATCATTTGGAAGGAGAGAAATCAGAGAATTTTTGTAGGGAAAGAATGCACTATAGAGAAGATTAAGTGGAAAGTAATTACCACTTTAGGTTTTTGGTGTAAAGAAATGAACATAGAAAGAAGAAATTCAACTAGTGGATTTCATAGGAGCTTTGTAAGTAGTCCTGTTTTTTTTGTTGGCTTTTCTATGTAACTAACATTTTTGGAGGTGGCCAGCATAGCCTGAGGACTACAATGTTACCAGTTTAAAAAAAAATAACTAAAGGATCACTTTTTTGCGAGTTTTCCAAGTGAACTAAGAGGTGTTTCTGTTTGCTATCTGAATTGTAACCAAGTATTTATCGAAACTAGCCTCGAATTTAATGAGTTAGCTGTCATGTGGATGAAATTTTGTCAGAGGTGTGTTTTGATACATAGTTGGTGCTAGGAAACACAAACACCTGATAGTTAAGGTATGAAATTTGCAAAATAGTGATACATTAAGTGTGTTTTTGATCATTATCTCTAATTAAATTGAAAAAGAGGAATCTATTTACCCTTTTTCACATATTATGCTATTAAGATGGGTGTTGGTGATTCTGAGTTTAATTTTTCCAATTTTCAGCAACGGAATGGGTGAAAGGGAGAACAATGGAGGAAGCACTGTCCATAAAGAACACGTAAGTCCTTTGAACTTTCTTTTCCTTTTTCATTTTTGTGTGTTTTAAGGATACATAGTGTGGTTTGAGATTGTCCTTTTCAATTCTTTTTCCTGCCTTCCTCAAGTGACCTTAAGTAGTTGAACAGAGCTGATTCTCTTAGTTATACGTCTCGAATTTTGAGTTCCATTTCAAAGAAACCATTTTTATCATTCCTGCTTCGTCAAGTTTTAGTGAATCAATGGTCCTTCTATGTTGTTCTTACCTGGTTCAATACCAATATTGCTTTTGAAATAGTGAAGTGTGTACTCAGTGGCTCCTAAATTGTGTGAGATTTCAGTTTCAAAAATACTGTTCTGCAAATTAGCATTTTAACCAAAGTAGTTGGCTAGTTTAATTCCCCCCTATTGGGTGAGGAGGTGGTAGTATTAGCTGGCATGCATGTTAACCAATAAACTTGGGCATGCTTGTTGACCAACCCACTCGATACATGTTATCTCTCACTAGTACAGGTGTACCCAAGTACATTTTAGGATGAGGTTCGAGTCGGTATTTAATTAAGTAGAAAACAGTAGAGGACTAGGCCTACTATAGACGGAGTTTTAAAACTAAAACTACTCATTTCTTAATATAGTTTAGAGTGAACTTACTTTGAGGAACTGGATATGTGTAACTTTCTTTTGAGAGATAGCAAGTGTATCATTAGTTTATCTTTGATCCAACTTATTTTTTTCCGTGGAGAGAGATGATCAGATAGTCTATGAAAACAAATCTATTCTTTATCTTTATGTAGAAACATACTAGTAGCCACAGTATTACTTAGTATTGTTTCACGTACTTCAATTATTGTATTGTATTGTATTGTTTTGTTGTAGTTATTGTTCCTTTTTCAATAACTACAACTAAAAATTGAATATGAATATTGTTTATTTCATGTGATGTAAAATTAAGTTCTTTTTAAATTTGTCTTGCAACAACTAACAAGCATGCATGTGGCTTTGTCTTCAGAAAAATACAACAAAAACATTATAATTAAACTACATTACATTGGTGTTTTTGTTAGCACTTGTCATTTTAATCATCTTAATTATTTTTCTTGGTTGTTTTTTTGTGATTGTACATATACATTTGATAAGTGACTTCAGAAAAAGGAAAACCCCTTTCTCATAATAAATGACAAGATTGAAAAGTTAAATCACAAAAAGTCTAATAATTGACTAAAGAAAAAGAAATTAAAAAATCTCTCCGATTTATGTGATTTGAAAAGGATGATTTATTTGATTCAATATAAGAGTTTAATTATATTGTCAAAACTCATGTTACATATTTAAAAGAGATTTGACTTTCTTGCACTCCTCTTTCGTCCGTACTCCTTTTTTCCTCGGTCCACAGACAAAGTGTTATGGTTGGTGTAATAAATTTTCAATTATACTCAAACTAGTAAAATTATCGGCGCTTCGCGAAGCGCCGATAATTTAATATCACAAAATTTATAAAATAATATTTAAAATCTATCAGTCATTAAAGCTAAAACACTATATTATCTTACATACAAGATTACGTAGTAACAAACATTAATAATGTAAAGAAAAATGACAATTATTACATCTTATCATTTATCCTTAATAACATAAGCATAAATTAATGACTGTAAAAATACATACCAGGATCTGTAACATAAGCAATGGTGTCAGTGAGCCACTCAACATGAGCAAAGTAAATAAATATTTAATTGTGAAGAAGAAGAAGAGGTTCAGAATTTTTGTTGTTTTAAAATGAGAAGAAATCCCTCTATTTATAGACAACAAAAGATAGTGTGAACAAATGTTTATTGTGCCTTATCAGAATGGTTACAACTATTTGAAAAAGTTGCATTCCTTCGGAAAGGTCACAACCTTTCATAAAAATCACAACTTTTCATAAAAGTCGCAACTCTTCATTAAAGTCGCAACTTTTTATTAAAGTTACAACTTTTCATATAAGTCATAACTTTTCATAAAAGTCGCAACTTTTCATTAAAGTCACAACTTTTCATGAAAAGGGAAGGCTAGTTTTGGAAATAAATAAATTAAAAGAAAATTTTGGTTTGTGATGGCACCACATAGGCGGGTTTAAGGTTCTCTTGATTATAATACAAGAGTTAAATACTGACGTAATTATTCACTGAATATACTTTTCTTAGTAGATGCTAACTCAATTATTCACATGTGTATATAATCATATATCATATATTAAATATAAAAGAGAACCCTAGGGACTATGTCCGTCATGATTCTCTTTTAATTTATTTATTTTCAAAATTAGCCTTCCTCTTTCATGAAAAGTTGTGACTTTTATGAAAAATTGTGACTTTTACGAAAAGTTGCGATTTTTATGAAGAGTTGCGACTTTTATGAAAGGTTGTGACCTTTTCGAAGAGTTGTGACATTTCCATAGAGTTGTGACCTTTCCGGTAAGACACAACAAACATTTGTTCACACCACCCTTTGTTGTCTATAAATAGAAGAGTTTCCTCTCATTTTAAAACAACGAAAATTCTGAACTACTTCTTCTTCTGCACAATTAAATATTTGTATATTTTGCTCTTGTTGAGTGGCTCACTGACACTATCATTTTTTGTATCATTACACTGGTGAATAAAATTATTTCATCCTGAGAGGATCTATTTCTTTAAACCTCGGGTACTAGAGGGAATGATTTTCTTAAGGAGACACTGTGCATTCAGTGGACTCGATTTTTTCTTTCTGTTTCATTCTATTGTTATAGATCCTGGTATGGTTTTTTACAGTCATTAATTTATGCTTATGATATTAGTTGTTATTTTTAGTACATGTTTTAAACTTTGTTATTTATGTTTATGTAAAGTTATTGTTATAAGTATTTGTTAGACAGACCAGTGGCGTAGCCAGGAATCTTATGAAGGGGGTCCAAACTTTGAATAGTAATTTTTTTATTTAAAAAAACCGATGATTTATTTATAGAGATTCTATTTTTAATAATATTATGATATAATTTGAATAAATGGGTCTCCTATTTATAGAGAAAGAAAACATTATTCCAAAAGGAAAATAGATTAAAATTTAAGAAAATCTTATTCCACAAAGGAAAAAGGTATTAAAATATAAGGAAATCTTATTCAACAAGGAAAAGGTATTAAAATTTAAGGATTTTTTTTCAATTAAAACAGTATTCCAAAAGGAAAATGTATTAAAATTTAAGGAAATAATTCAATTTTAATTGGAAAAAAATCCAGATTGGAGGTGAGATTAGAAATTGGGTCACTCAAGACAAGCATGACACTATTTACCACCAAGCTACTGGACATTTACGTTAAACTTACGCATGTTTATTTACTTAAAAACTTCAAGAAGGAAAAATAATTATAGAAAAATGAAAGCACTCATAAGGGGAATCGAACTGGGCAGCAAGTGGGCTTGTGACAGCTCTAACCATCTCACCATTGTTTTTGTATCAATACACTGGTGAATTGAATCAACATATCCTGAGAGGATCCATTCCTTTAAACATCGGATACTAGAGGTGAATTGAATCAACATATCAGTGGACTCGATTTTTTCCTTTCTGTTTCATTCTATTGTTACAAATCCTGATATTTTTTTTGCAGTCATTAATTTATGCTTATGTTATTAATTGTTGTTTTTGAGTACATGTTCTAAACTTTGTTGTTTATGTTTCTGCAAAGTTATTGTTATAAGTATTTGTTAGTACAAATTAAATAACACGCGCTAATTGAGTATTCATGCAAGTTTTCTCTATTAAAATTGTTGAAGGTACAATAAAAGAATTCCTTAAAGATCTATACTACCATATCTTGAAGACAAAATTTAAATTTGGTATGTCATTGTAAGGACATAAAGACCTTAAAAACTTTATCGCACCTTGATGTGCGAAGTGAACCAGGAAAAGAAGACAAGAATTAATAAACTTTTGACATAAGTTCAAGGATGTGCTAGATGACCTATAGAGGAATATGACTAGACTGCAACCTCTTTTAATCTCAAAGACATAAATCTACGCAATAAATTAATTGCTCATATTCAATATGAAGTATCGACATATTTTCAAGTTTACTGCGAGTTGTAAATATTTTTCTTAAAGTAATAGATGTGTTTCTCGACACTGCGATTGGAATAGAAGTTTAGTTTCAAATTGAACTTCATCACTCTGGTATGTTGATTTTTAAAAAACAATCAAACAAACTGAATAGTTTTGTGTAATATTTCTCCCTTTTAAGTATATACAATAAGTTGAATTGTTGTCCAATATGATACACTCTCCTTTAAATTTTTCATATTAATAATTACTTATGATACATTTAAATGGAGAACTTTAAAATGATACATGTAAAGCAAAAGGTAGGGCTAAACTTTCTACACGTTAGAATTAGAATATTTGTTCACTTTTTTCAGCCTTTTAAAATTTATTTATACCGTCACCAACGATTATTTATTTGTTAGAATATTTAATATGTCCGGTTGATGTTCATTTGATTACCCAAAAATATCAAATAGTAACACTTCCTGGAAGCAAAAGGATAAATTATAAAATCAAATTAAAGATGACTGACTAAAGGATAAATGATAAGATGTTATAATTATCATCTTCCTTGATAGTGTTTTAGTTCAATGACCGATAGGTTTTAAGTATTATTTTATAAATTCTGTGATATTAAATTTCCGTGCGAGGCGCAGGTAATTTTACTAGTATATATATAAAAGAAAACCTTAGGCCTGCCTACGTGACACCACCACAAACCATGATTCCCTTTTAATTTATTTATTTTCAAAAATAGCCTTCCCATTTCATGAAAAGTTGTGACTTACTTTTATGAAAGGTTGTGACGTTCATGAAATGTTGTGGCCTTTCTGAATGGTTGTGACTTTTCTAAAGAGTTATGACCTTTCCGATAAGGCACAATAAGCATTTGTTCATTTTAAAACAAAGAAAATTCTAAACTTCTCTTCTTCTTCTGCACAATTAAATATTCGTGTACTTTGCTCCTGTTGAGTGGCCCATTGATACCATTGTTTTTGTATCAATACGCTGGTGAATAAAATTGTTCCATCCTGAGAGGATCTATTTTTTTAAATCTCGGGTATTAGAGGGGAATAATTTTCTTAAGGAGACACTGTGCATTCAGTGGGCTCGATTTTTTCCTTTCTGTTTCATTCAACCGTTACAAATCCTGGTATTTTTTTTTTACAATCATTAATTTATGCTTATGATATTAATTATTATTTTTGAGTAGGTGTTTTAAACTCTGTTGTTTATGTTTCTACAAAGTTATTGTCTCTGGTATATTGAACACATACACATATAGTAGGTATATTCATTGTGCAGAAAATAATTGTGGTACTCAGTTCCAAGAATTCTTGTTTTGATATTCTATATAAAATTCTATAACTTAAAAGTACTATATAAGCTTACATATTATCTATTTTTACATAGATATGAAGTTTCTCACTTATCAATTGAAGAAATTCATTATGCAAGTTCAAAAGATATACTTGCTTTCATGTTCAAGCGTAATTTCTTTTTTGAATCTGTTAATAAATTTTTAAATTTTTTCCCGAGACATATATCACAATTGTATAATCTATGCAATTTAAATGTGTTCTTTTTCTTATGAAATGCCTTTGTATATATTCTTATTTTCCTTTTAATGTTGATTAAAGAATCAATAATTTATTATATCGTGAATAATTCATTCATTAGAGGTTATTCATGTTCAAATATTGCTAATATTTTTTTTAAGAACCTATGTTTCCATTATTTTTAATGTATGGATATTAGTAAAGAATTATTTTTCAAGTTAAATGCAATTATTTATGACCGCGCGAAGCGTGGGCAAATTACCTAGTATAATATAAAACACGTACTTAGCTTTATATCAGATAAATTTTAATTTTCAATTTTAACCTAGATTTTCCTAGAAAATTAAACTTCAGAAGAAACTCGTTATTTTATTCTGTGAATAGTAATTAACAATTCTGAAAATGTTATCACATATTGAGTATGGTGTGGCATATATAAACTCAAAATTACTTATATCGTAAGAAACTGGTCGATTAAATATAAAATAAAATAATCTCACATTTTATTTAGTAATTATTTGTGTTTTCCTTGGTACATAATGAATGATGAAACAAAATGGCATACATTTCAAATCCGGTAGATATTTTCCATCGACTTTGATTTAATTTCATTTGGGGACAAAAGTCTATTAAATTTTTTTTGTATTACAACCTTATTTCCTTTGATCTAATTTTCCTTTGGTATTATAATTTATCTAGATTCGAATCTGAGCACTCTAAATTCTTTCAGACGGATTGTTTCAAACCTCTATCATGCAATATGGCTTATGAGTGAAGCTGGTCGTCCTGATTCTTAGATGCATGGTCAAATAAGTCTTTAGTTACAATGAATAGCTCAGTATTGAACCTTGTTTGTAGTCTTATCACTTTAATTTTCGATATACTTTATCAATGCGATTTTTCTAAAAGGAGAAAATTGTAAGATGCCCCCTCCATCTATTACCAGATTTTCAACTACACACTTAAGCTTCACGGGGGTCCTATCATCCCCCTGAACTGTTTTAAAATAGAATAAATAAACCCTTAATGCTGAGTTGGTTGAGAAAGTGAATTCCACTCTCTTTGAGAGAGTGAAAAGAGAGTAAATATGGTTGTTTTTATGTTTATTTAATATTTTTATTTTTCTTTCTTTCTCTTTCTAATTAAATTAAAATAATCGCCCCCACCCCACCCCTCCCCAACCCAACCGCCCCACACCACCACACTCACCCTACACTTCTTCTTCTTCTTCACACTTTTACTTTATTTTTATTTTTCATCACAAATCTCTTTACCCATAATTAAAGAACCTTTAAATAAATTTAGTTATTACTCCCAAATCAAACTAATAAAATAAAGAGTTTAAAAAATTAATTTTTTTATCGGAACCCATTTCAAACAAACATAGAATTTTCAATTTTCAATTTCCAATACCTTCACAAGCTCTTCTCTCAAACGTTAATTCTAATTTCACATTTTTGAATTTAATCACAAATTGGGATATTTTTGAAATGGGGCATAAAAATTCAATTGGGTCATAATTTTTTTCAGTTTGATTAATTTCAATGTTTTAATTTGGTTTGCTACTTTCACCAACATTAAGAAAAGAAAGAAATTGAATTGAAAATTTATGGCATGCCTATATACTACTTTGGTATATCCCTTCATGAGCCCCCAACATGAGTAAAATGTGTACCAATGAACTTTGAGAGAAATTTTGGGGAATAGGATAAAGATATTGATCATAGAAATTTTCACTCGTTGAAAAAAAATTACCGTCTTTTCTCTTCCCGGAATTTCAATGGATGAGAAGTGAGTTTGATAGTGGTGATGTTCTTAATGATAATGGAGGGTTTCTAATGGGGCATATAATAATTAATAAAAGGCTTAAGTTATCAGCGGCCCCTTAAAGTTGTCCGCATAATTCACTTAGACACCTCAACTAAGACTAGTACCTATTGAACACTTTTACCAATTCAAAAATTATTCCTATTAGGCATTTTTTGATAATCAACAAAATATATGAAGAGTGTGTGATACACTTGCGGTGACGTGGCAAAACGGCTAATTAAAAAATAACACTTGGCACTGTGCCCCGAAAATTATAAAAAAAATAATTTTGTTTAAAATTATTTCAAACACTTTTTATATCTAATTTTTTTAAAAAGAAAAAGATAAAAAAATGAAAATGTCAACCTATTCTACCCAACCCCACCCCTACCCAACTCCCTTTCATCTTCATCTTCTTCCCAAAACACATTCTTTCTCAAATCACAAAATCTAATTCTTTTCAAATAACTTGAAGATTAACTTTTAAAAAATATATATATATACATTTTCATACTAAGAGTGAAGAAGAAAGAAAATTTTGCCGGCGGTTATGCATTTCTACATCGATGACAAAATGAAATTGATAGCTCAAAAATTAATTCTTTCAAATTTTTGAATGTCATTTTTGATAATTTAATGGGTTTATATATGAATTTGAGTAAAAATCTTTGTTCGAAAATTGTGATAAACAAATATCGGCTAACTTTTTTTTATACGTAAAAATCATCTATTTTCTTTTTTCTTCTTCATATTTGTTCCTTATTTTTATGAGATTTGAAATAAATCATACGAACTTTCAAATCTGAATCTTCATAGTTGATTTTCATTTATCTTCATATTTGGAAGAAATAATATTCCTTTATTTATAAAAAAAAGAAAGAAAAACAATGAGCTACAATGAAGAAAGTTTTGCAAACTAAAGTATGAAGAAGATGATAGGTACTGTAGGGAGTGGGGTCCTTTTCTTTTTTGGAAAAAAGTGTAAATGAAAGAAGAAACACGTTTTTAAGTTTATTATAATGTCAAGTGTCAATAAAAGAAGAAAAAATGTAAAAAAAATAATCAAAAAGACATTATTTTGAATCTTTTCACGCGCTTCAGGGAAGTGCAAAACACATTTTTTGCCATATCAGCGCTTTGTGTTTAATAGGTACATGTTTTGAACAATTTAGGTGTTCAATAGGTACAAGTCTTAGTTGAGGTTTCTAAGTGAATTATGCGGACGGACAACTTTAAGGGGCGGTCAATGACTTTAGCCTTAATAAAAAGTAGAAAAAAAAGTAGGAAAAATAATTCATTTATTATATTTATTAGGTGGCATTAACATGACGTTGACATGGCATGTGCGTGTGTTACACCACAATACACAAGAGTGATTATGCCATTTTAGGGTGAAATTTATTTTCTTATAAAATAGTTCAGAAGGGTAATATAACTCCCGTGAAGTATGAATGTGTAGTTGGAAATCCGGCCATAAATTGAGAAGGTTTTTGACCATTTTCTCTTCTAAAAGACTTCATAAGAGGAGTTCTCGAAAAGATCAATATTTTTGTCATTTTGTTATTTTGTCCTGTGATTAGCAATTTTAGAATTATTAGCACACATTGCGTGTGAATTGCTTATATTGAAATAAAAATTCAACGAAATACAAATCCTCAATTATCAGATTCATCTGAACTCAATTCTTGGATCATAAATTTGTGCCACCTAGTGTATTCCATATTAAAAGTATTTCCAACAATGGAGCTATTACATCATCAATGATGAAACAAAAATGGCATTCATTTCAAATATTTTTTTCTATGATTATTAAATCCGTTTTGGAAATTATGTGTCTCCTTATGCATGCATCGTTGAACAATACACATTTACTAGTCACCTTTTTAATTTTTAACATTTTTTTACTTGAATTTTTTTCCCCACTTAATTAATTAAAAACTGAACACGTGGTAATTTTAGAGAGGGGTTAATTTGTTATTTATAGTTATTTTCTTTCATTAATGGCATTAACTAACACTATATATACGTATAAATTATTTCTTAATTAAAAAAAATGTACAAAACTTTAAACAGAAATTATAATGTTGAAAAGAAATGAGTATTAATGTGAATTTCCGAATTAAAAATGGAAAATAGGATAAGAGGGAGCCAAAAAAGAGTTTTAACTTTTATGAATCAACAATGCAAAAATAAAAATAAAAATTCAATCAGGTCATAAAAAAATAATTACACGTAGACTTTTCTAAAAAAGCCAAATTGGTAACACAAAAGAAGATTGACTATTATCTACATAAAATTAATATAATTCTTATGTTTGATATCAAAATGTTTGAAAAGATAATGACATTGTCTCTTTCTCACTCACCCAATACCCCTCAACCCATACCTTTTGACTATTCACCCCCAAACCCCCACTCCCCACCCTATTTCATTCCCGTAAAATTTTATTAGATTATATATAAATGCTTCGGAAATAATATATTTTTACTTACATACCAAACACTAGAAAATAAATAAAAAAATTATTTATTTTCTAGACCCGGCAAACACACCATCAAGTACAAATTATTTATTCAAACTCCCTCCAGAGAACCAAGTGTGTTCCACATGAAGTGTAGCCACTATATAAGTAACCATCTCAAAATGCAAAGTTCATCAAATAGAATTTTACATTTCTTAATTTCTTGTACTAAGATATGGAGTTTCATCACTTCGTTTCATTTTCGCTATTCATCTTCTTCCTCTTTATGATAATTCAAAATTGGAGCAGAAACTCGAAAACCCTCAAGAAAAAACTGCCACCAGGCCCGTGGAGGTTACCTATTATTGGAAGTGTACACCACTTGACACGTGGAACACCTCATCAAGTTCTCCGAAACTTGTCACAAAAATATGGACCCATTATGTACTTACAACTCGGGGAAGTTCCCACAGTAGTTGTGTCCTCCCCACATATGGCCAAACAAATTCTAAAAATTTATGACCTCACCTTTGCATCTAGGTCAGTAACCATGTTGGGAAAAATTCTTTGTTATAATAGTACGGATATTGCCTTTTCCCCATATGGTGATTACTGGAGACATATGCGTAAATTGAGTGTGTTGGAGCTACTTAGTGCCAAGATGGTTAAGTCTTTTAGCTCGATTCGACACGATGAGCTCTCAAATCTCCTATCATCTATCGACTCAATGGTAGGTTCGCCAATCAACTTATCAGAAAAACTTTTTTGGTTTATGAATGCTTCGACATGTAGGTCAACATTTGGGAAAGCATGTAAAAATCAAAATGAGTTGGTAACGTTGATTCAACGAGCAATGTCATTATCTGGTGGATTCGAGCTAGCTGATTTGTTCCCTTCGAAAACATTTCTACATGGGATTAGTGGGATGGAATCTAAACTTATGAAAGCTCGTAATAAAGTAGACATACTCTTGGACAACATTATCAATGTGCATAGAGAGAATCACACAAATGGAAAAAATTGTAATGGTGAGTCTGAAACTGAAGATCTGATCGATGTTTTTTTAAGAGTCATGGAGAGCGGCGAATTTCAATTCCCTCTAACAATTGACAATATAAAAGCTGTTATTCTTGTAAGTGTTTCTTTTATTTTTCGATACAATTGGTTAACTACTAACACCATACCTTTTTATTTGTTTCCTTTTATATAGCTTATGATCTATTTAGTATATATATTACCTAACATGTTTGACTACCATATATTTATATATATGGTGTAGGACATGTTTCTAGCAGGATCAGACACATCATCTGCAACCGCTATTTGGGCATTATCAGAAATGATGAAGAGTCCAGGTGTCATGGCCAAAGCACAAGCAGAAGTGAGAGAAGTCTTAAAAGGAAAAGAAACATGTAATGACGATACTGACCTTGAAAAATTTAATTACCTAAAGTTAGTGATCAAAGAGACACTCAGGTTACACCCTCCAACACCCTTGTTGGTCCCTAGAGAATGTAGGGAGGAAACAGAGATAGATGGATTCACTATACCGTTGAAAAGTAAAGTCTTGGTTAATGTATGGGCAATAGGAAGGGATCCCAAGAGTTGGGAAAATCCTGAATGTTTCATACCAGAAAGATTCGAGAATAGTACTATTGAATTTACTGGAAACTGCTTTCAACTTCTTCCGTTTGGAGCAGGAAGACGAATGTGTCCAGGAATACATTTTGGTATGGCTCTTGTTACTCTACCATTAGCCTATTTGCTTTACAAGTTTGATTGGAAGGTTCCAGAAGGAATTCATGTAAGGGATTTGGATATGACTGAGTCAAATGGAATAACTGCTAGAAGAGAGAATGATCTCTACTTGATCGGTACACCTAGCTCATTTTAGTCACTGAGTTTGCAATAAAAAATGTATGAATTCGTTTGAATCCAAAGGTAGTACATTAGCTCCGCCCCTGATCAGTTTTAATTAATATTGTTGCTTGGTTCACTTGTTTTAGTGTGCACACGTGTTGAATAATAGACCAAATATTTACTTTTACATTTTCTTCTTTTTCATCTAGTGTTATATACCATAATGAATAATGGATTAAATAAATGAAATATGTATGGCTAAATTTTGACTTATGTGAAGGGCAATAGTGGACTTACAGAAAAAGGCTGATTGGTATAATTAGAGCTATCAATATGAATCGATCTAATTTATTCGTGTGCCTTGCCTATTTGAGTTTTGAAATTTGATGGGTTGGGTTGGGCTAACTCACTATGTCAACATGTATTAAAATGGACAGCTCAACCCTATGTATGAATTAACTAATGAAAAAACCGATCGATTCGATCAATTATTTCAAATTATGCAATAATAAATTACATCAATTGGGATCAAACTTAGGTTGGTCTATAACATATCAAATAGAAACAAAAGTCTTTTAAAAAATATTTTGATGAATTTTCTCATGTATCAATAATTTTTTGGTCCACACCTGAGTATTGGTACTCGCATTGAGGCTCGAGTCTCGATTAAATTTGAATTTGCATATTGAATGAGCAACGTTTCTAATGAGATTTTTTTTCATTTTTAAGAGTTTGAAATCGAAAGTTCTGATTAAGAATGAAGGGACTCAACCATCTCATCGCAATGTATGTCGGTGCAAAAGTAAGGAATTGGTCATTGACTACCTCTACCCCTTTTAATGTATAGTGCATTTTGAATAGTAATGTTCTTTTTCAATTTATTTTTTCATATCTCAAATATTTTTGGCCTTTAAGGAGTTACTATGATGGTAATTCACTCAATTTTTTTTTATTGCGTTACTAACTTATTTCATTGAGGAACAACATGTTAAACCAAGAATACTCAGGTCAAGAGGTCATAGAACCTTTATTTATTAAATATAAATATCAATAAAACTTCAGAATATGATGCAGTGACATAGTCGGAATTTTTACTAAAAAAGTTTAAAATATGAAAAAGTAAACATAAAAAAGAAGTCGAAGCGAGTTCAACATCTAATATATATACATAAAAATAATAATTTTAACTATACATATATAATATAATTTCCCACCAAAGGACCTCCTTGACCTTACCTGGCTCCACCTCTATCCTGATGGTTATGGGAGTAGTTTTTTCAAAGTTACATCATATAAATGCCGCAAAAATATTTTAGCGACTCTAGAAATGCAATGATATTAACACAAAAATGTGGAACATTTATTTAAATAATTTGTAATTAATTTTGTTTATAGAGGTTTTATAATGTCTTAGATGCCCTTCCTAGAAGGTGGTCTAAGGTATAGCTATTTTATTGGTGTATGATAATATTTCATAGTTATTACAAAAAAGAAGAAGAAGAAATCAATCAAATATCTTTTGCATCATTTTCCAACATGAAATTGAACTAACAAAAACTTATAAGGTTCAAGAAAGCAATAGATCGAAATCATACAAAAAAGATTAGCATGATCCGAACGAAGAATATGAAAGCAATAATAGAAGAGAAGGTCTTACATGAAAAATTAAGAGAATGTCAAGATAGCCAGGATAACTTGCCTACAA